>CAUYRH010031965.1:0-114422 GCA_963574655.1 Perodicticus potto
ATATACAATCTGAAGTATTTTCATCAAACTGTTTAACATAGCCTTCATGGCATTTTCTCAGTTATTATATGAAGACATTTGTATTCTGCATTTAGTAAGTTTCGCCTGTACCCTTCTAAGATGCACCATAGGTGTGGCCCCACCAATTACCCTCCCTCATCCCATCCTCCCCCCACCCCAGCCCACCCCTGCCCCAATCCCCATATTCTTGTGCTATAATTGGGTTATAGCCTTCATATGAAAGCTATAAACTAGCTTCATAGTAGGGTTGAGTACATTGGATACTTTTTGTTCCATTCTTGAGATACTTTGGTAAGACAAATATGTTCCAGTTCCATCCATGTAAACATGAAAGAGGTAAAGTCTCCATCTTTCTTTAAGGCTGCATAATATTCCATGGTAAACAGGTACCACAATTTATTAATCCATTCGTGGATTGATGGGCACTTGGGCTTCTTCCATGACTTAGCAATTATGAATTGGGCTGCAGTAATCATTCTGGTACAGATGTCTTTGTTATAATGTGATTTTTGGTCTTCCGGGTACATACCTAGTAAAGGAATTATAGGATTGAATGGCAGGTCTATTTTTAGATCTCTAAGTATTCTCCAAACATCCTTCCAAAAGGAACGTATTAGTGTGTATTCCCACCAGCAATGTAGAAGTATTCCCTTTTCTCCACATCCACGCCAACATCTCTGGTTTTTGGATTTTGTTATGTGGGCTAATCTTACTGGAATTAGGTGATATCTCAAAGTAGTTTTGATTTGCATTTCTCTGATCATTAAGGATGGTGAGCATTTTTTCATGTGTCTGTAGGCTGTGCGCCTGTCTTCTTTAGAGAAGTTTCTCTTCAAGTCTTTTGCCCACCAAATTTTTATGTATTGATTCTATATAAATATTGGAGGAGGAAATAATACCTTAAAAACATTCCTTTCATTTTAGAAATGTGGAATATTTCCCCACTTTTTTCTTTTTTGCCCCTTTATAAGTATTAAAACACTAGCTCAAATATGAACAATCTTTTTTGTCATAATAATATAAACAACAACTTTTGATTTAACAAAAAAAAATTACATATGATTTTAGATAAAAAGGAAGAGAATGCAAGTAGTGGTGCCAAATAGCTAGATCATCTGCCATAGGAATTCTGTCATGTCTAAAGTTGATAAGTAAAAAATAGCAGTGTAAATACACTTAGAAAAATGGAGGCAAACGCCAGAAGAATCAGCTTAAAGAGTTGAAAGTGTTTGCCTCTGAGGAGCAGAGCTGAGGGGTGTGACTAAGGACTGCTATTTTTATTACTACTCTTGGACCTAAGAAAAGTGATGTATATGTATTATCCTTAAAATAAATTACAGAAAATGCAGATAGCTTTTTATTTAATAGAATACTTTTAGAGTGGTTTTAAGTTCACGTAAAACTGATGGGAAAGTACAGAGGTTCCACCATACCCTGTGCTCCATCCTTTTTCCTTCCTTTCAAGGTCAACATCATCCACAGGTGTGGTGCATGTACTGTAGCCTCACAGTATGTGGTTTGCATTACAGGCCACTCTTCCTATGGGTTTTGAGAAGTGTATCATGACGTAGATCCACTATTATACCATAAAAATTATATTATAATAATTTCACTGACCTAAAACATCCTCCGGGCTCTGCCTATCGATCCCTCTCTATACTAACTCCTGACAGCCGCTGCTCTTTTTTACTGTTTGCATAGTTTTGTCTTTTCCAGAATGTCATATAGTTGGAATCCGAGTGTGTTGTCTTTTCAGATGGTACTCCATTGTCTGATTGAACCAGTTTATTTATTCATTCCCCTACTGCAAGACATCATGGTTGCTTCAAAATTATGGCAATTTATGAATAAAGCTGCTATAAACATTCGTGTGCAGGTTTTTGTGTGATCATTAGTTTTCCACTCCTTTGGGTAAATAGAAGATTGCTGGATCATGTAGTAAAATCTTACTTTTATAAGAAACTGTCAAACTGTCTTCCCAAGTGGCTGTACCAGTTTACAATCCTTCCAGCAATGAATGAGCTCTCCTGCTGCTCCACAACCCTGCCAGCATGCACCATTCTCATGGGTACTTCTGGTATCTTCTTATTATTTTAATTTGCAGTTACTTAATGACACAAAGCTAAGCATATTTTCATATGTTTATTTTCAATCTGGATATCTTCTTTGGTGGGGTGTCTCTTCAGATATCTTACTCATTTTTAAATTGAGCTGTCCTTTTCTTATTGTTGAGTTTTTAGCATTTTTTTTGCAGTTTTTGGGCTGGGTTTGAACCCGCCACCTCTGGTATTTGGGGCTGGTGCCCTACTCCTTTGAGCCACAGGCACCGCCCAGAGATTTTAGCACTCTTTATATACATTTAAAATAAATATAAATTTTACACAACCTTTATGGACAACCTATACTTTGGAAAACATATGCCCTTTGCAAATATTTTTTCCAAGTCTATAACATTTCACCATATTTATTTGGTGAAATATTGTGTTAAGACATTTATGTTCTATATTTATTTCTAAGCATTTTGTTTGGCGATGCCAGTATAAATGGTATTCTGTTTTTAATTTCAAATTGATTGCTAGTATATTATAATTTTATTGTGGGTATGTAGAAAAGCAATTGACTTGTATATCAAACTTATATTTTGCAACCTTGCCAAAATTGCTAGCAGATTGCTTTTTAAGTGATAACAAAGATTTCTCTAGTTATATTTTTCCATCGGATCAAATTATATTTGATACATTAATTCCTAATGTCAAAATATTCTTTATTTCTTAAAACAAACTGCTTGGTTATAGGTGGTGATTCTACAAATTTGCTATACTTTGCAATCTTCATAAAAAAAATTAGATCTTCTTTTGTATACTCTAGAATAAATTATTATATGTTGTATAGCATCTGAACTCTCAAAGTTTGGAGGAACTCTTTGTTCCCATGCTTTTGTTTAATTAGCAAACTGCTCTTTTTCCTTCAGTATCACATGGATCCAATGGGTGCCAGGAAATCTCTCCTCACCCCTTTGATGTATTTCTCATATCAAAGTCTATTTCAGACTATAGTGTAATGACTTATTATCTTAGGCTGCTTTTGCTACTTTAACAAAATATCTGAGAGTACTTTATAAAGAAGAGAAGTCTATTTCTCACAGTTGTGGAGGCTGGAAAGTCCAAGGTCAAAGTGCCCCCATCTGGTGTCTGTGAGGGTCTTTGTGTCATGTCCTCACGTGGGGGTGGGGGGCAGAAGGGAAAGAGAGCAAGCTCTGAGCACAACGCGAAGCCTCTTTTAAAAAGGACTCAATTCCATTCACTCAATCCCAAGGATCTCTCATGGTCTAATCACCTCTTGAGGGCCCTGCCTCTTAATACTATCTCCTATTGGCAACACTAAACTTTGGAGAGGTGACATTTAAACCATAACACCTATTTTCTTTTCTCTCTCTCTCTCTCCCTTTATATATACATGTGTTTATTAGGTTTCCACTTTTTGCCTTCACAGAATTAAAAAGGCTTAAAATTTAATAACAATAATAATGTTTAAGATAAGGACTAGAAACAAAAACCTCGTAAAGAATGAATGAAGATAAATACATTCAGAAAAGAAATCAGACGATTGCTGCATCAAAATATTAAGCAATAATAATGCAAAGAAAGTAACATTTGTATTGTCAGATAAGAGTATGTCTATTATAGAATGCTTTGACTCTGAGGTTCAGTATGGAGCCTTCTTAACTCCTTGTTTTTTTTCCAAAGTCTCAAAAGATAGACAACTAATATTTATAAACAGAAGTAAAAGATAATTTCAGAAAACAGATCATGCCAAATCTTATAGACAATAGAAAAAGAAGAAATGCTTCAAAATCATTCTACTTAATCTGGATACACCTGATATTAAAATTGGAGAAAATATATTATTATGAAGGGGAAATTACAAACATATTTCACTTATAAATGAGGATGCAATGTCCTAAACAACATATTAACAAGTTGAATTAAAAGTTAATGTTTAAGTAATGTACTGTTTTCTTTTTTCTTTCTTTCATTAGTTTCTAACCGCTGTGGTAGCAGCGACATTATCTATCTTGGTTACTACCAAGTTAACACCAAAACCAGCACAGAACCTGGCATGTCGAAGGTGCTTGAAGACACTGAGAATAAGTTTTTCTTTGTAATGATGTGTTGAATTTTCTTTTTAAGACCAAATATATTATAAGCACATTGACACTTTGAAATTAGACGTCTTCTTTGCTTTTGAGAAATGAAGTTTTATGTACCTGTCACTATTAATTATGCTTTTACTTTCAACTGCTTTTTGCCACTTGGTCTGTCAGAGACTTAAAAGTATCTTTTGTGTACATCTTAAAAGATTTATGACACATTTAATGCTGTGTATCTCTACAAAATTTTTCTTGATGGTGCCGATGTCTTCATCATGAATTTTCTCTTTTCTCTTTTGCACAACTAATTTTTCTGTCCATTTCCTAATCTTTGCCTTAAATTTATCTTTTTCTGAAATTAAAATGTAAGTGATTTCCTTAAAAATATGTGTGGAGAAATGGGGGAAAGTTCCCTGAGGGCACATTGAGCCTCTCACTTTTCCTGTTTCTTCTCCCAGCTCTGACTTTTTCCCTGGGATGTGGTGATAATTCACAGCCCAATTCAGCCGGGGCCAGTTTACATCTCGGATAGCTTTCCAGAATGAATATAAGTCCGATAATGCCAGTGTGGGGCCAGAGAAGAGGAATGGCTGTAGGCATCTTGAATTAGAGCCCCAGAAGAGGGGCTGTGGTCTGGAGCGAGGAACCTTATTTTCTGGTTGGTGACTCCAGACCTAGGTCTCTATCGGGCACTTAGAAAGGCATGGACGTGAGCAAAGCTTTCATACCCAGAGGCTATTCTTTTTTTTTTTTTTTTGAGACAGAGTTTCACTATGTTGCCCTCACTAGAGTGCTGTGCCATCACAGCTCACAGCAACCTCAAACTCTTGGGCTAAAGCAATTCTCTTGCCTCAGTCTCTCCTATAGGCTCCCACCACAATGCCCAGCTATTTTTTTGTTGCAGTTGTCATTGTTTAGCAGGCCCAGGTGGGGCTCGAACTGGGAGCCTTGGTGTATGTGGCCAGCGCCCTACTCACTGAGCTATGGGCACTGAGCCCCAGAGGCTCTTCTGCTTGGCCAGTGCTGTGTCTCACACGTCACCCATCCTTTTGCTGTGTCAGTCCATTCTGGAGTTTGAAGCATGACTCAGCTGTTCCTTGCCTGTTAGGCCAGCCATGCACGCTGTGTGGTAATGCCCTCAGAGGTGAGATATCCCTGGCCTCTCCCCATTAGTTTCCCGGTGTCCTGGGCTGCATGTTATCTTGGGAGCTTCACAGTCCTCGACCTGCCCGCTGAACCAGGTGTGGGTGACTCCTCGGAAGCACACCTCAGAAGTCTCCAGGCAACCATGTTGAATCTGAGTCTTCTGTTCCCCTTTGTGCAAACTGCTTAAAAAGTCTTTATTTCAGAAGGGACTTTATACTTTGTGCAGTTGGCATATTTCTGAAAAGTTGCTCTTTTTTATTGCAGGCTTATTCACTGCTGGGGTTGTGCCCAACGTGGGGTTTGATTCCTTTGGAAGGAGAAACCTCTAGTTTCACACGCTCTCATCGCTCTTACTGCCAGTGGCTTTGGGGTCCCGTCTGGAGCTCTCATTACCGAGAAGCCCTCACTGTGCTCTTCCTGACCCAGCTGGGCTTTGGAAGGCAATTTGCTCAGCAGCGTTTCCCACTGTACGGTGCGCCCAGTGAGGGTCTGTGTGCGGCCTCCACTTTCAGGCAGTTATCATGCTACTGTTTCACTGGAGCCCCAAACACAGCAGGCTGTGCGCTTAAGAGGTTATACTCAACGATGTGGCAGTGGTGGTGACAGTGATTATAATTGCTGTCATTTCCTGAAAGCCTGCTTCCTGCCTACCAAGTGTTTCTAAGTGCAGTTCCAAGTCCTTCATGTGCATTAAATCATTCAATTCCCCCACCAGTTCTAAGCATGTAAGTGCTAGTATTAACTCCTTTTTTATAAAAAAGGAAATTGAGGCACAAAGCATTTTAAACCCAGGGTCATGCAGCTTCCATGTGACAGAGCAGGATTTGAATGTAGGCAGTTTACCTCTTACCAGCAATATTATGCCATCTCTATAGGTAATTAATCAACCATGGAATTGCTCTATTTGTTTAAACTTTTAGGTGAGTTGGAGAATTTTTAAATATAAATTTCTGCATTAATTATAATTGTCAAAATAGGATTAAAATTATAAGGATTGATTAGGGAGAACTGGTTTATGATTGAATAGGAGAATCATCAAAATGTTAATATTCTAAAAGGCTAGAGTATTATGTTATTCTCTAGGCTAGCTTGTGTTGGTAAATCATACAGTATATATGTCATAAATATATTTGGTAAACTCCACTACTATTTTAAATTGAGCTTAAGAGATCATTTTAAAAGAGAATTTTATAATTATAAATATGAACTTGGAAGTAGCTAGTATGTCATAAGTACCTTGACGTGTAGTCAAGAGAAAGAAGTAGGAGAAACTGAATGTAACTTATAGGTATATTCAAAGGCAAATATAGAATATTTTCATATCAAATTCAGGGAGCCTTGTTTTAAAAGTGAAAGCAGCTGTCTCCGTCCTCAGTGTCAAATTCAGCGTGAGGCCAGCGCGCCCCGTGGTGTGTGATGCTTTCCACAATTACCTTTCATCTGAGTGGTTCCCAGAGGACCAGTCTGAGCCTCACAATTAAGAACAAAGTGGTCCTTTTGGAGCACAGTCTCGGGTGAGTGGAAGGTAGAAACGTGCATTCATGTTCTCCCAGCACTGCGGGCAGCCATGCTTCCCACTGGGGACAGGTGTTGGGTTTTCCAACGCACCTGCGGGACACACAGCGCTGCCCACTGGTGGGTTTCTCTTGACTGTGAAGATCCTTGATGAATGCATGAACTCTAAAAATGTTACACTTCCTTTCTGGAATTCTGTTCCTAGAATAGCACAGTTCTTTGAAATCCTCATTTAAATGAGCTTCATGATTTGCAGAAGGCGAGAAAACTCACACCTGCTTTGCAAATTGATAATCTACACCTGAAATTCATAACAGGTGGTTTGCTTGAAGTCGTGTAGTGAGTCAGCAGTGGGTTATGAATAGACTCCAGCTGTTCTGGTGCTCCCTTAGTCTATGACCTCCCTTTTAATGTGAGTCTAGTTGGAGAAAATGTTTAGTAGTGGGGGAGGGATTGACGGTTTTATCAGCTTGAGGCCGTTGCCGTTCCCTGTGTGTACGTGTGTGTACACATCAGTGCGTCTGTGTGTGCTTCTGTGTTTGCCGAAACATTTTTGCCAAGTGGTATCTTCTTCCTACTTCCCAGATGGTAGTTCTGGTTCTTTTTCCTTTTGGAAATTACTCACAATCAGGAGGCTTCACTTGCCAGTTGACAGATTTTAGCAGCAGCTGGTAGGTGACGACCCTCTACCACCCTCTACTACCCAGCCCTCCTACCTTCTTCCATGGCCAGATGTTTCCGGAAACTGCAGCTAAGCCATAGGATTCGTTTAGCTTTGTTAATATGTTAGCATAGTAAGAAAGGATGACCATTGTCAAAAATGCAAAGCCAAATTGAAATGTATCTTTCTGTTCAAATTAAAGACACTTTTTGGCCAGTCTTTCTCTAACTCTTCACTTTGATCAGTTCATTTTCAATATAATGGCAGCTTTGCCCAGTAGTCTGGGGCTGCCAGGGAGAAAAAATTAGTTCCGAAAATGTTATAAACAGAACTTCCTCATAGAATTTTGGGAATTTGACCATCGCGAAAATGATGAATCTCCTATGTGGAAATCATTTTGAAATGTCTTTGAATGATGAGTTGTATTGAGACAAGTGTGGCCCTGATTTACTTTAACTTGTTGAAAAATAAAAGATACATAAAGTCCATTTAGACACCAGTCTGGATACTGTCTAGTTTTGTGCTATAAATTTTGCTGATTTCTCTCACTCTGTCTTTCACACAGTTGCCCACAGTTACTGGTGAACTACTGGGTGTTACTTCTTGCCAGGAGCAGCACAGCCTGGAGGTTTTCATTTGGTTATTTGTTAATCACATTCATAGGTGGCTTTAACCTTTCTCACAATTAGCCAAGAGTGGATTATTATTGATTGACATTGGCCTTATGTATTTATATGATAAAAAGCTGCATAGAAAGGAAACCACAATTTATCTGTTGCATTTGGTTATTAATAAGCATCAGAGATGCCATATCATTTGATTTCAAGTTGAATAACATGTGCTCTGGAACCAGGCTGTCTGGGATGGAAGCCTAGGTGACTTTGGGTATGTTAACTGCCATAGTTTCCTTATATATATTTTAGTATATGTGCTACTAAAGTAAGCACAGTTTTCTTTTATATAAAATGAGGGAAATGATAGTACCTACCTCAAAGAATTGTTGTGAGAATTACATGAGCTATTTGTAAAGCACATAAGCTGTGTGGCAAAGACTTTCTTTAATTATTATAATCTACTTAGTTTAATATTTTGCAATTTTGCCTGAAAGCCCCTTGCAATATGTATGCAATGTGTGAAATAATAAAAGGTTACAAGGCACAAATAATATAGGCCTCTTCCCCATATGAAACAGAACCATGCCTTCAAAACTGACTCCTGCTTGGGTGAGTTCAGAGAAAGAGACTTGCCAATCCGGATTTCGAGTGAGCTAAACTGAATTAATTTGCAGGTCTATTCACATTTATCACAAACACTATAGTTAGAAAAACATCTTAGAGCTGTTCAGAAATGGAGATAATGTTCACAGTATATTTTAAAGTCGGGAAAAATAGTTCAACCTCATTTGAAAGGCAAATAGTCACTAAACTACATGAACAGGTAGTTGAACTTTTGGGCATTTTCACTTCTACTAATGATGAAAACAAGAAAGGCAAATGCGAGCATGGAAGTGAGAAAAATGATAGTGTTTTAAGGCTAAAAGTAATTAGAAATGAGAAGAGTCCCCTTATGTCACAACTGAGAAAACAGAGACCTAGAGAATGTAATAAACTTGCTTTAAATTACATGAATAAGTGGGAATAAGGGACATATGAAGTCTGACAATTAAATTTGCAAACTCATCCTAGAAAAAGTACTACTTTTTGCTCATAGTGATACTCATTGCTGAATATGTCACCTTTGAAGCTGAATATCACCATGGTCACCTTTGAAGCTTCCCTTGGGAAGCTATGTGCCATTGCCATCACCTAGTCTACCCTTCAAAGCAATTTTGGAACTCTTTTTCTAGAATGCCATCAGAACTATTGTTGTATGGCACATAAAACATGCAGCAATGATGAACACCACTCAACAAGATACCACCACATGTCAACATGAACACAGATATGAGACCCTGATATACCAAGGTAGGAAGCCTTACTGAGTTGTTTGTACAGTGCTGGCAATGAAATTGCACAGTGGCAAGTTTCTGACTTACTTGTAAGACCTTTGTATGTTGACTCGTGTAAAGATTCAATATAGACTTACCTCCCTTAGTAAATTAGAAAATCTTGATAGAGTCGTGACTTCTAATTGATTCATCCTTGATACTGGTGGGGAAATCTTATACCAGAAGTATCAGTGATATCCAAGTGTGTCAGAGTCTAGCCCAAAGAGGAAGGCTTTAAATTTTTCTGCCACTGAAAGACTGTTAAGACACGAGGAAGGTCCAGTACAGGGAAGATGGGCTTCGTTGAACCCTTACAGGACAGGGCTGTGGACACTAAAAAGGCAGCAGCACAATTTTCAAACTGTAAAAATGGAAGAGAATTTAATGAAGTCAGAACAGCAGGTGAATTTCTTTGCTAAGAACTAGTAGAGAGGTTAGAAGGAAATTTGGTGGTCTGGATGACCAAAAAAGAAAAGTTGAAGTAGATGATGCATTAAAATTAACAAAAACAAAGCATATAACATGAAAGGAAAGTCAAGTTACAGAAAAAGAATGGTAGGAACTTAGGAAAAGGGTGAATATTGGCATTATTTCTAACAACTGAACTTCTTAGTAAAATTTAAAATTCGACAGAAATGTAGGATGCTGTTGAGATAATTTTTGTCATTTTCTTCATTATGGAAAAACTATTTAGTCTTCTGGCTTTTAAGGCTTGTCTCTGTAAGACAAAAATTAGGATAACATACTATTCTAAACATCTGTTAATCTATGACATTTAAAACGATCAAGGAGGGTGGTGCCTGTGGCTCAAAGGAGTAAGGCACTGGCCCCATATGCCGGAGGCGGCAGGTTCAAACCCAGTCCCAGCCAAAAACCACAACAAATAAATAAATAAGTAAATAAATAAATAAAACAATCAAGGATTATTTACTTAATGATTCCTACAAGTAGTGACAATTTTGAATTTGTTATTTTGTAATATCCATTAGCTTAATACAGTTTTATTTACCTAAAACACAGAAGATTATTTGAGTTTATAGATATCTTATTTTAGCTTATAAAAATGAATTCTCATAGGGTAATGCTACTGAATAATAATGATCTTTTAGTTCTAAATTTTTAATTAGTTTTGCAAGCAAAATTCATTAATAAGTTTTGGAAATATGATTAAACATAATATTGATAAGATTATTGAGCTTCTGGACTTAGTTTTAAAAAACCCATTAAGATAAATTTAACAAATTTTTAAAATCTTATTTAATTGAGGGTAGGGCTAGAGATGGTTGTTGGTCGTTTCAGGAATAGAGTATTTTGCTCAACAGAATTTTTTTGTTTCTTTCAGCCCATTTACCTAATGAAAATATCATTGCAATGGATAACATAAATTTTTATTTCAAATTATTTTGGGTATAAACCTATCTAAATTGGTTTATTTTGAATTCTGTAGTTTTGGACATACACTAACTATTAAGTGAAAGTTCAAAGCTAGGTCATATATTACAGTATCAATAACCTTTGAAAGACATTTTGTGAAATTAAATGTATCATTGATATTATCATAATAAACTTGAGAAAAATGTATTTTTCTGTAAATATTTCAGAAAAAATACTTCAAAGAACATATAGAAGGCTAAATATTTAATCTGATTTTAAAATATTAACGCAAAAGTATATCTCAAAAAGCATAGGACAGATGGCCCATGCCTATAATCCCAGCACTTTGGGAGGCCATGGTGGGAGGATTGCTTGAGGCTTGCATTTTGAGATCAGCTGAGACCTGTCCTACTGACTTAGGAGGACGAGATAGGAGAGGTGCTTTGTAATCTGTGAATATATAACTAATACCCAAATAAAAACAGACCCCCTTACACCATCCACAAGAATAAACTCAACGTGGATCAAAGACAAAAATGTAAAAGTTAAAACAATAAAACTTTCAGGAAAAAATGTAGGAGTTAATCTTCATGACCTTGAGTTAGGTCATGCCTCGTTAGATATGCTAAAAACACAAGTGGCAAAAGAGAAGCAGACACATTGGATTTCATCAAAATTCAAAACTTTAGTACTGCAAATGATAGCAGCAGCACAGTAAAAAGATAACCCAAAGAGTGGGAGAAAGTACTTACAAATTTTATATCTGATAGGGGACTCGTATCCATAATATACAAATAACTCTTACAACTCAGTAAAAAAGATCATAACCCAATTAAAAATTGGTTGAACAAACATTTTTCTAAAGAAGATAAATAAATGGCCATTAGCTCATGACAAGATGCTCAACATCGTCTTGCCATAAGGGAAAGGCAAGTCGGAACCACAAGGTACTATGCCTCACACCCACCAGTATCATTATAACACAAAAGAGAGGTAATAACAAGTATCAGTGAAGATGTGGAGAAATGGGAACCTTCATGAGCTGCTGGTGAGAATGTAAAATGATGTAGCTCTTTGGAAAACAATATAGCAGTAACATAAAGATGTCATATGACCCAACAATCCCTCTCCTAGGCACGACATATCCAAGATTAATGAAAACGTGTTCAAACAACATCTTGTATATGAACGTTTATGGGAGACGCGTTCATAACAGCTAAAAAGTAAAAACCACCCAAATAGCCATCATTGGATGGATTGGTCAGCAAACTGTGATGTATCCATACTTCGGAACGTTATTTGGCTATAGACAGAATGAATTACAAAAAACATGTCACAACATAAATGAACTTTGAAAACATTCCGCTGAATGAAAGAAGCCAGTAACAAAAGACCACATATTTTATGACTCATTTTATGTGAAGTGTCCACAATAGACCATTCCAAACAGACAATAAATTCATGGCTGATGAGGGCTGGAGGGATGAGGGGATTCCACAGATGAGTGGGAGTAGTGTGAGTGACTGATGGGTAAGAGGTACAGGGTTGTTTTTCAGAGTGGTGGAAATGTTCTAAAATTGATTGTGGTGAGGGTCGATAGTTCTGGACATGAGTGAACTGGACATTTAAATTGATGAATTGTTTGTTACGTGATTATACCTCAATTAAGTTGTTCAAAATAACCTTCTTCCCAAATAAAGCAAGAACTGTGCCATGTAATTATCTTCCAGAAGATGACTAAAGTTTTACTCTTCTGAGGAGGGGCTGGATGGGCCGTCCTCCCTGTGGACTGCAAGTTCCTCAGTTTACCTGTGACTTTGACGGGTGTGACACGTGCACTGTCCTTGTGAGTGACTTGGGGACTCCTGCGTGTGTCTGTTCTCATGGTGCATTTGGGAGGGGAGGTTTTGAATATCCCGTCTTCCGGGCACAGCTTGCCTCGACAGCCCTGTTGGGTTCCCGTGGGAAGGATATTTGACAATGGTGCAGAGCACTCTAGTCCTCCTCAAATCCCATTTGCATTGTCATCAGTTTTAGCTTTTCTTCCAGAGCCCATCACATAGTAGTTCCAAGGACGCACAGCCCAGCCGTTTGCTATCTTACTTTTGAAAATACGAATTGTTTCTATTGGTGCCGTATACTGCTTTGATTTTTTTAACCGTGTCCTCTTTATTTGTTTAGACTATCCATTTATCTGTTTATCTTATTATACCAGGTCTTAACAAATGTTGAATCCATTTAATTAAGAGAAAAAAGAACATGAAAATAAAGAAAGGAAGGCTAGAACACAGGAAGAAAATCATGAGGGAATATAAATGTAATTTCATTAAAGAGAGGTATGTGTCAATTTATGGAGTTAGGGAAAAGACATGAAAATAAATTAATAGAAGCTAAATTTGATGAACCGTCTATCACTGTTGTACACACAGCCCCTGGTTGTGTTCCAAGCACTGCTTTATAAGCTGCTTGGAAATTGAGAGGCATTTTCCTATACAAGTTGGGAGTAAAATCCAGAGCACAAAAGCCTGTTTAATCTGCATGTATCTGAAGAACAAGATGAAGAGTCCTGCAAAAGATAATGAAATGTGTAATTGAATCATTCAACAGATCTGCGCCTGCTTATGGGGACGGATGCGCTTCCGAGGAAGATGCTTGCAGCATCCCAGCTCCTCCGACTGTGGAAGGATGGGGCTAATTAATTCCTGCCTTCATTCAGTAAATATTTGCCAAGTGTCTGCTGTTGGGCTAACACTATGCTAGGCTCTGATGATGTGGAGAAAGGGACTTTGCTCCCACTTTGGGGGTCTGTCACTCTGGTGGGGGCATGCACAGGTGGATGGTGAGTGTTTCCATGGGGTGTGGCAGAGGGCCAGGGGAGTGAGAATGAGGGAAGGGAGGTAGAAAATAGATCCTGAAGATGAAGCTGGAAGCGTTTCGAAGAGCGAGGAGAAAGTTGGGAAGGGAAGCCTAGGAGCAGAGGGTTATTCTGGGCGCAGAGACAGGAGGACCAGAGGAAAGGGATGAAGTAATGACACATAGCTGGGGTAGAGCTGGAAGCCGAGATGGGCAGGGAGGGGCTGAGGCAGGTGTCACTCCAGAGGCAGGCGAAGCTGTGGGCTGTTGATCCCTTAGGGGCGCCAGTACCAAGAGATGGTGGAAAAAATAAACTGGCTGCAAGTCTGGAGAGATGGGAGGAAAGAGGGAGGTAGGGCTGTGCCATAGAGGACAAGGAAAGGGGTGTCGTCCCAGACGGTGTCGGGGCACCCTGTTGTGTGGAGAGGATACGGAACGGGACTGACCAGCGTCCATTGTGCGTAGCAACCAAGAGCGAGTCTCTGTGCTTCTGACACTCTGGCCTCTGGGCGGCAGAGTCAGGTCTCAGACCGTCTGAGAACACCGGTCCAGCTGAAGTGAATCTCTGAAGCGTGAGCTTTTTACTCCCTGAGCTGAGTTATAGCAGGAGCCCTGTTCACAAGCTGCCCTTATCTTCTAGTTTTTCTTGTGTTTGTGTAATTTCCTTGCCTACTCTGTTATCCCGAGGGTCTATCCTGCTTCTTCAAACTGTATTAATTTGTCAGCACTCTCTTAGAAAGCGAGTTTGCACGGCTTTATTAAATACCAGCATGTGGTGGGGGATGCCTCTTATAGAGATAGATACATATAATTAGCTTTTATCTTAAATTGATATTTTCAACATCAATACAAGTGTACAACCTCTTATCTGGAATTCCAAAACCCCAAACATCAAAAACTGGAATTTTTTCATGAAGTTAAGGATGGCTTGAAATGAGATGAGGCTATTTAGAGGCTTTGCTTGCGTCTCTGTCAGTGTGGATATCCAAGCTTTCATTATCCATGTGTTTGGTTACAAAGCATCTCCTCAGCTCACTGGGGTATTAAATAATACAAGGTATGCATGCTATATTGCTTTTTAAAACTCCAGAACCCAGATTCTGAAATATATCTAGCCCCAAGAATTCCAACAATGGACCTGGCAGTGTCTAAGTTATTGACCCCTCAAGGCCATTCCTTAAGTGAACCTGACTCTCCCACTTGCTTTGTGCTGCTCCAAGGTGGTGACCAGTGATACTGCAATGGCTTCTTGGTGACCTGTGGCCGGCGGAGGGAGGGCAGGGTCTGCTCCTGCTCACCATTGTATGCCGGTGGGAGGCGTGCACCCTGCCTGGCATAGGGCTGATCCTGTTTAGTAAGCAGCTAGCCTTGAAAGAGAGTGAGTTTCCCTCCATTCTCTTTCCTTTCCTGACCCCGTTTCCAGGCTTGGATGCAGCCCCACTCTGCCATCTCCAACCAGGGTGGGCAGGATTTCCTTCAGAGCCAAGCTGTGGCTGGTGGATTCATCCCGAAGGCCACTCTGATGGGTGGATCCGGCTGCTACTGGAGTGCGCAGTTTAAGAACTCGCCCCCCCCCCCAGCTGCTCTGAAAGGAGCACCACGCCTATCATCTGCTTTGAGTACGGAAAGGAAAATTTGTAGTGGCACCTGTTCCTCAATTTTGCCAAGGTCACTCTGTGTCTAATGTTGATCCCTGCTTGTTTGTTGTCATTTTGGTTTTGAAGCTCAGTGCATTGGCCTTCAGAGCCTCTTGGAACCTAAGGAACACAAGGGAAAGCCTGGCATTTGTACTTTGTGTATAGCAAGGAGAAAAGTGTGATGGAAGGAGTTTGTTCTTCCAAGCCAGAAAGAGCCTATGTGTTGCTAAACATTTCTGGGGCTTGGGGACTTCGTCTGTCTAGTATGGATACATTAGCTGCCCTTGAATGTGTGATGTTATAAATGAGATATTATATGCTGAGTACAATCACAAAATGCCTAGTGAGTGCTGCTTACAGTTCTTTGCCTACAAACTATTTCTTTTGTTTCTCTCGCTAACCTTATAATGCAAGGCAAGGGTCATTATTCCCATTTATATATGAAAAAATCTAATCTCCTAGGATGAAGGAAGGAAGGGGAGAGAGAGGGGAAGGGAGGGGGGTGGGTTGACAGAGGGAGGGTTAGCAGGGGACCACACCTATGGAGCATATTGCAAGTACAAGTTGGATCTATCAGGTGTAGAACACAAATGTCTTAACACTGTAATTGGGTAAGTAAGGTGATGGCTATGTTAATTATTAGGATGTAAGCACTCCAATTTATAGAAATAATCAACACATTGAATCCCATAATGGCATAAATATATTCATGATCTATGTACAAATGACTTAATAAAAAAAAAAGAAAGAAAGAAAAAATATAATCTCTGAGAAATTAGTAACAAATGGCAAGTTATACAGCTGCCACCTAACAGAACCAGGGCTATAACTCCAAGTTTTCAATCCCAAATTCTTTGCTCTTCACTTCTGCTCTTCTTTGATGAAAAAAAATTTCTATATGTAAAGGGAAATTTGAAATTTGGATGAAATTAAATTCAGCAATGCTTTCAGAGTGCTGGCAGGCAGCTCCATCATGAGCTTTTTGTTTTTTAGATTGAATCTCTGTCACTCTGGGTAGAGTCCACGTCATCATCTTAGCTCATAGCAACCACAAAGTTTTGGGCTCAAGCAATCCTCTTGCCTCAGCCTCCTGAGTAGCTGGGAGTACAGTTGCACGATGCCTGGCTAGTTTTCTAATTTTTAGTAGAGACAGGATCTTGCTCCTGCTCAGTCTGGTCCCAAACACCTGAGCTCAAGCAATCCTCCTGCCTTGGCCTCCCAGAGTGCTAGGATTATAGGCGGGCACCACTGCACCCAGCCTCATCTTGGAGTCGTAAAGGCCTAAGGCAGACTCTGCTTCAAGGAACCTGTGTTGAAGGGGAAGGCACGAGCTGGTTTGGTCAGTGTGAGTAAAATGCTGTGGAATCAGGAATGCTCATACTATTGGGGCCGTGGTGTTATAGATTCATAAGAACTTTGTAAGCTGCGAGGGCCCTGAAATGTCTGCTTCATTGTGTTGAGTGTGTGTGGGGCTACGGAGCGTGGTGTCAGCTGTGTGCGAAGATACAGGAACATGTGCACAGTCTTGGGAGACTGGACATGAAGTGAATAAAATGGTAATAAATATTTAGATAGCAGTCAAGATAGAAGACATCACAAGGCAGCGTATTTATACATTTAATGAATTTAATGCGTTTCTAATGCATTTAAGAGGGAGCCAGCATCTATTGTAGGAGTTCGGGGGAGAGAACGACGCAGAAGTCCTCAGCGGAGTGCCGGAGTCTCATGTTCGCAGAGATCCCACATCGCTCGCCTGTGGTGGCCTTTGCTCTTTGTCTGACTGTACCTGTCAGAATCCACCTCAAGCGACAGAAACCAGATTCACAGGGGCTTCAGCACACACACACACACACACACACACAAGTGCAGGAAATAATAATTGTTTTTGGCTCATGTGAGTGGAAACCCAGTGGTGCTAGACGTAAGAAAGGCTGGCCCCAGGTCTAAGTATCAGGAATCTAGCGTTCTTTCTTAGCTTTCCCCAGGTGATGGGAGGAGACACAGGTGCACGCCCACACTCCCCACAGGTGCGACGGAGCTCTTTGCTAATACTTCCGCAGAGCCCCAAAGCTAATATATACATTAAATTGATCCATTAATTTCTTTTAAATGTCACTTTAACTATATCCCCCAAATGTAAGGTATGTGATGTGTTCATTACTTTTCAGTTATAAATGTTTTATTGTTCCAATTATGATTCCTTCTTTGACCCATAAATTACTTAAAAATGTGGTTTCTGGTTTCCAAAAGCATTTTTATAATTTGTAAAGAGTCTTTTATTTTTAGTGGTATTGAAATCATAAGGTGGTCTAGTTGTATTTTTGAAGCTTCTTTTGTGGCCTCCTACAAAAGACTAATGTTTGTAAGTCTTCCACATGTATTTGAAATTACTGTGTATTCTTTGATGGTTTTCCATCCCGCCTCATGCTGGCTTTATCCCCTGGTGCTTTGTCTTTTGTGTGTTTCAGGATATTATGGACTAAATGTTTATATCCCCTAAAATGTATTTGTTGTAACTCTAATCCTTATGCGTTGGCATTTAGGAGTGGGTCTTTGGGAAATAATTAGGTTATGGTGGTAGAGTTCTCATGAATGCAATTAGTGTCTTTATAAGACAAGGCAAAAGGGCGAGTGCAGTCTCGGTCTGCCATGTAAGTATAAACGACAGTTCAGTAGTCTGTGACCCAGGACAGGGCCCTGTCCAGAACGTGACGATGCCGGCACCCTGATTTTGGCCTTCCAGCCTCCAGAACTGTAAGAAATAAATTTCTGATGTTTATGAAGTGCCTACCATGGTACCTTGGTATAGAAGCCTGAAAGACAAAAATGGATACTGAGAAGCGAAGTGCTTCTATAACAAGTACCTAAAAATGTGAAGCAGCTTTGGGCCTGGATTATGTTTAGAGGCTGGAAGGGGTTTGAAGTTCATGCTAGAAAGGGCCAAGAAGGTCATGAAGGAACTTTGAAAGGTGATTCTGGTAGGGGCTCAGAAGAAAAGAGGCGAGCTATGGAGAAAACGTTGATCTTCTTAGAGGATCTATAAGTATTCGTGTACAGATTGTTGATAGAAAAGTAAAATCCATTCTGGTAAAGTCTCGAATGGAAATAAGGAAGATATTATTGGACAGTGGAGAAAAGGTGGTCCTTTCTCAAGCTCAGTCTTTCCCTGCCCTGGGACAGGAACTCACACCATTAACTTTCTGGTTCTCAGGCCTGCAGGTCAAAGTGGAATGATGTACCACTGGCTCTCTTGGGCCTCAGCTTGCTGACTGCAGAGCCTGGGAACCCTCAGCTTCCACACTTGCATCAGATAATCCCTCGTCATAACTCTCTTGCTGTACATGTGTGTATCCGATGAGTTCTGCTTCTCTGGAGAACCCTGATACAGCATTGCACTCATTCTTAAATCCCTCTGTTTATTCACTATTGCAGCATTTGCTTTATTCCTAGTAGCATATCAGACACTCAGGATATAGACTAGAGAAGTACAAATTAAGATTGCAAATTCCTCCCAGGACGGGGCGTCACAACGACATAAACCCACTTAGCATATATAATTAATAAAAATAATAGATGATGAAGTCCTCATGATAGTTAAGAAAATGGATGGAACAGGGGATGTTATTATACCCTCATTCTAATTCAATGAGGTCAGACCTGGGTAGGTGGTCAAACACCTAAAGATTGGGGTGATTTTTGTGGGACCCCATGACATTTTAATGCATTGATTTTCATCATGAATTAGGAACCATTCCTGGAAAATGTAGTTAGATGTAGAAGCCACCTGACAGTCACAGCCCTGAGTGCACAACCTTATGGCCAAACATGCTGAAGAAAGCTGCACGATTCGGTATTTCCAAGTTTCTTGGTTGTTATTCGTTTGTTTTTATCACCTACTTATTCCTGTCGGCACATGTGTGATAAGAGGTATCCAAGGCATGAGAACTTCATAGCAGAAACTGAACATTTAGAAAACCTTTTCCATTATATTTCTGCAAATGGAGAAAAGTTACCCATTATCAGATTTTTATCAGGGGCATCATGTGGGGGCTGCTGTTCTACGTGCACCTCCACCAAGTACCTGACATAGGGACTGTGTGCCCTTTGGGGAAATATGGGTTTTATTTTTCTTCTAAAAAAGCTGTTGCTTATTTAATTGAGTCTTTTCTTAATATTCAGTCTGTTTCTTTTGAGTTGTTATGATATACTTGGATAGATTTACTATAGACTTGATGATGACAAGACTTTGAAATTGCCTCATAGAAATCATCATTGTTGTTTGACGAGGCTGTATTGGGAGATGAAACTTGGGGAACTGCTTTGGGGGTGGTTTACAGCATGGGTTGGGAAGACTTCTGGGTGAACTGAGAACCTAGAAAGTCAAAACCTCACAACACTTGACAAATCGAAAGAGCTGTTCATTATTTTTCTCAGACTTGCTTATACAACCCAGGCCCTTCATAGCAATGGGAGCTTAACAAAATTTCTTCCTGATTAGAGTCTTTGCTAATGAAAAGGTTGACTCACATTTGCTTGCAAGAATTCACTGGAGGGATAGAGAAATATTGGGGTTTGGATGGGAAACAAGCAAGAACAGCCATTCTGCTTTTGTGTTTTCTCTGTGCAGAAATTTAATTATCAGGTCACCTCAGTTCTCAGCAGAGTAAATTATCGTCTTGGCCATTAATTGTACGCAAATGCCAACATAGTAGGCAAACAACACAACTCTTGGGTCCCTTAGAGAAATTCCCTTGTAGGAAGCATGCGTGTTGGAGAGGGCAGAGCTTAGAAGAGTGGAGGAGGCTGACCGTTCAACACCTGCCCAGCTGAGTCTTGGTGAAGTGATTGAATAGTTCAGAGTAGTTGTCCAAGTCAAATGTTCAGAAAACGCTGGTGCTCGAGAGACTCCTGGTAGTGAGAAATGGACCCAATGACTAGTGACATGGGGGTGGAGTCACACAAAAGCTAAAGAAACTGTGTGCTGGATTTCCAAACTGATGTAGGAACTCAGAATATAAATTAGAAAGCCAGAAGATCTTCCCAAGTAGATGCAGTGGAGATTAGCGAAGTGCTGCATTTGGAGGGTACTTTGTCCCCCCGAGTTCTTTCCTAGGTTTAGACCGAGATAACAAATTCTAGACCTCATTGGCTTAGGGACCCGAGCCTTCCCAACAGCACAGGCACAGCTGCCTGCTGGGAAGATTTGAGTCAATGAGGGGGTGGGGGAGGGATAAGGCTGCCGTGAGATACAGCTTTACTTCAATCCACTGTTTGGAGACTTTGTTGAGGAACAGTTGAAATACAGGAGATTGAACTCGATGCATTTTGACACATTCTACTTGTGAAACAATCACCAGTTAAGAAAACAAACATTTACATTACTCCAGAAATGTTGTGTCTCTTTGTAATCCATCCCTCCCTCTAACCCCATCCTCGGCCACCACTGATCTGTTTTCTGTCACTCTGTATTATTTTGAATTATCTAGAATATTATATTCATGGAGCAACGCCATTATGTCAATACACCACAATTGGTCTATCAGTTGTTTGTCCCTTCCCCTGTTGCTGGACTGCTGGGTTGACCACAGATAAAGCTTCTGTGAACGTTGGTGCGAAAGTCTTGTGTGGAGGTGTTCTTGTTGCTCTTGGGAGAATATCTAGGGTGGGGTGACTGGACATGGTCAAGTGTATGGTTACATTTTTAAGAAACTTCTCAACGGTGTTTGGAAGCATCGTTTAACCTTTTCACCGGGAGTGTACGAGGGGTCTAGGTCCTTTACTTCCTTTGATAGGTACAGTTTTTAAAAACTGTATTGCTGGGGCAGCGCCTGTGGCTCAAAGGAGTAGGATACTGGGCCCATATACTGGAGCTGGCGGGTTCAAACTGCAAAAAACAAACAAACAAATTGTATTGCTGTCTCATTGTGGTTTAGCTGCATTGTTCCAGTGACTGCTCATGTTGAGCATCTTTCGTTTGTTTATAGGCCGTTTGGACTATTAGTTTGTGGAGTGTCTGGAAGATTTTATTGGGTTGTTTGCAGTGAGTTGTATTGTTGTTGGGCTGTGGGAGACCTTTGCGTATTCTGGATGGACATCCTTTGTCTGACATGCATAAGTGTTTTCCTTCAGTCCGTGGCTTGCATTTTCTTTTCTTAACGATATCCTTCAAAGAACAGAAAAATTTTTTTTTTGGCTGGGGCTGGGTTTGAACCCACTACCTCCAGTACATGGGGCCCGTGCCCTACTCCTTTGAGCCACAGGCGCCACCCCAAAGAGCAGAAATTTTTAATTTTGATGGATTTCAGCTTCTTTTCTGGTATGGTTCATGCTTTTTTCTATCCCAAGGATACAAAGATTTTCTGTTTTTTTTTTCTCCTGGGACTTTTAGCATTTAAGGTTTTACAATTAGATTTATGACTAATGTATACATGTACACACAGAAGAGAGAAGAATTGATGTTCCTTTTTCCCTATATGATCAAGCATCATGTTTTTTTTTTTTCTTTTGGTAGAGACAGAGTCTCACTTTATCGCCACAACCTCCAAATCCTGGGCTTAGGCGATTCTCACCTCAGCCTCCTGAGTAGCTGAGACTACAGGCGCCCGCCACAGCGCCCGGCTATTTTTTTGTTACAGTTTGGCCAGGGCTGGGTTTGAACCCCCAACCCTTGGTATATGGGGCCAGCACCCTACCCACTGAGCGACAGGTGCTGCCCCTCAAGCATCGTGTTTTGAAAAGACTTTAATTTCCTCCATTGACTTACTTTGGCAGCCTTGTAAAAAATAATTGACTACACTTGTGTTGAGCTATTTCCAGAGTCTCTATTCTGTTTCACTGATTTATTGGTCAATTGTTTGCCAGTAGCAAATTATCTTGGCTGAATGTTGCTATGTAGTACGTTTTGTTTTTTTCTGTAACTTTATTTTATTTTACTTTTATTTCAGATTGATATAGAGCATGTAGTAAGTCTTGAAATCAGGTGGTTGGTCTTCCCACTTTGTTTTTTTCAAAGAATATTTCTGTTATTCTGGGTCCTTAATGTTTTCGCATACATTTTAAAGTCTACTTGTCAAGTCTGACAAAAAAGATCTGTTTGGATTTTGGTTTGGAGTGCTCTAAATTAATTTGGGGAAATTAACATCCTAATGATATTGAGCTTTTCTATTTTTCTATATATATATACATGTACATGTAACCCCCCATATATATATACCCCGTTTACGTATATATATGTATATATATATATGAGAGAGAAAGACATATGTATACACATAGTACATAAATATGCACACAGAATACATATATGTATGTATGAGAGGGGGGTTATATATATGTTATATATATACAGAGAGAGAGAGGCAGAGTCTCAATTGTCTCCCTGGATAGAGTGACCTGGCATCTTAGCTCACAGCAACCTCAACTCTTGACTCAAGTGATCCTCTTATCTCACCCTCCCAAGTAGATAGGACTACAGGTGCCCACCATCTGCCCAGCTAGTTTTCTATTTTTAGTAGAGATGGGGGTCTCGCTCTTGCTCAGGCTGGTCTCAAACTCCTGAGCTCAAGCTGTGTTTCCACCTTGGCCTCCCAGAGTGCAGGGATTACAGGTGTGAGACTTGGCAATATATATGTATGTGTATATATATCTATATATTTTTGTAGAGACAGAGTCTTACTATGTTGCCCTCAGTGAAGGGCTGTGGCATCACAGCTCACAGCAACCTCCAACTCCTGGGCTTAGGCGATTCTCTTGCCTCAGGCTCCCGAGTAGCTGGGACCACAGGTGCCTGCCACAATGCTCAGCTATTTTTTTTATTGCATTCACCCGGGGCAGGGTTTGAATTAGCCACCCTCGGTATATGGGGCCGGCGCCCTATTCACTGAGCCACAGGCGCTGCCTGAGACTTGGTAATATTTTATTGCTTTTAGTATGAAAGCTCTGAATGTCTTTTGTTAAATTTATTCCTAAGTGTTAGTGCATTTGGATGATAATCTAAATGGAATTTTTAAACATTTCACTTCTAATTTGTAGTAGATATTACCTGTAGGGTTTTGGTAGATCCCAATCTCTTTTTTTTCCAGATTGAGGAATATTGCTAGTATGTTAAGTTTTTCTTTTCTTTTTCTTTTTTGTTATCAGAAATCAACATTAAATTCTGTCAGCAACGTTTTCTGCTTGTGTTGAGATGATTGGTCTTTCCTTTTTATTTCGTTAATTTGGTGACTTATATCAATTAATTTTAGTATATTAAACCAACTTTGTATTTCTAGGATATGCTGTATCTGTTATAATGTGTGATCGTTTGTGTGTGTGTGTTTTTTTATTAAATCATAGCTGTGTACAGTAGTGCAGTCTTGGGGTACAGTGTGAGGGCTTCGTATACAATCTGAAATATTTTCATCCAACTGTTCGACATAACCTTCATGGGATTTTCTCATTTGTTATGTGAAAACATTTGTGTTCTGCATTTAGTAGGTATGTGTGATCCTTTTAACACACCACTGAATTTCATTGTTTAGTATTTTGCTAAGGCTTATTTTGTGACTAGGATCATAAGGGTATTGGCATATAATTTTCTGTACTTGTGATATCTTTGTCAGAAACTGTTTGTGTCAAGATTACGCCGGCCTCATAAAATGGGTTGAGAAGTGCTCTTTCTTCTACGTTCTCTAAAAGTTGTGTAGAGATTAGTATTGTTTGGTTGGTGTAGAACTGTGTATCCAACAACTACAGAACATTCTTTTCAAGCACACACCATCATGAGCAAATGTGTATCGAGCTCAGAGGTGATAAAAGACGTAATAGTGAACTTTGAAATAACAATAACACAGAGGAGAGGGGAGGTAAATGATTTATACCGCTGTAAAGTATAAACCGTTCCGCACGGGATGCTGTGATAGAATGCAAAGTGTAAATGCTCCAAAGGAGTACAATATGAGCTCAAAATAAACTGTGGTAAAGGGAGGGTGTGTGTGTAATCTCTAGACAAACCACTGACAAAAGAGAATGCAAATAGGTGGAGCTAAAAATGTAGTAGAGAATTAAAATTGAATACTGAGAAAAGAGTGTTTCACACATACAGGGAGCAGGAGGAGCAACTGAAGATGAAAAAACAGATGCAGTAAGTATAAAACAAATAGAAAAATGGCACACCGAAACCCTATTATGTTTGTACATTACATGCAGATGAAACACGTATCTTGTTTGCAAGTGGGGATTGTCAACTGCATAAAGAAGCAAGGGGGACGTATGTGGCGGCTGTAAGTAGCCTCATGTAAATAGAAACACATGGACAGATTGAAAGGAAGCACAGTGAACCTAGAGCGATATGTTAATAAAAGACCAAGTAAACTTCAAGACAGAGAGTTGTGTGAAATAAAGAAGTATGTTTTATAATGATAAAGCGGTCAATTCACCAAGACACAAACATCGTAAGTGTGTATATATGCTCCCATTAGCATGGCTTCAAAACACATCAAGAAAAGGTGACAAACTGAAAGGAGAAACAAAATTCAAAATAAAAGAGATTTTAACACTCCCTTCTCAGTAAGCTGCTAGAACAACTAAAAACATCAGATGTAACAGTGTGTGTGTGCATGTGTTCCCTTTTTTATTTTTTTATTTTTTGAGACAGAGTCTCACTTTATCACCCTCAGTGGAGTGCCATGGCGTCACAGCTCACAGCAACCTCCAGCTCTTGGGCTTAGGCAATTCTTTTGCCTCAGCCTCCCAAGTAGCTGGGACTACAGGCACCTGCCATAATGCCCGGCTATTTTTAGAGACAGGATCTCACTCTGGCTCAGACTAGTCTTGAACCAATGAGTTCAAGGCAATCCACCTACCTCGGCCTCCCAAGCGCTGGGAATAACAGGTGTGAACCACTGCACCCGGCCTTGTGTTCCCTTCTTGCAAAAATGGGACCCCCTTCTGTGTCCAACTGCTCTTGCTCACTCTCCATACCTTTAAATAGTTGGTTTAAATTTTGTTTTCTTGTGAACTTATAATTTTTACTTGTGGACGGGTTAGTTTGAATCATTCTGCAATTACCAGTGCTGAAATGCTCAATGTTATAACTTACTTATATTTCCAATACTATAGTGCTTTGTATGTTACTGATTTTAAGGAAGGATTTTCTATTTGACTTATATTTAACTATTACAAGTGCCATCTCTTTGTTCATATATAAAATAGATTTGTCAAAACAGCTCTTACAAGGTTTCGTATGACAAAACAGGTGTTCGCAGAAGAACCAAATGCTGATTCTCTGCCAACTGACTCCTGTTTGACTATAGTCTCCTAAGTAGGCTTGACTTTGGTTTCTAATCTACAGAATGAGCGAGTTGGGTTGTATCAATTTTTAAACTTCCTTAAAGACTCCTACTTTTCTCCCAGTATAATCTTATAAAAATATAAAGCATATAAAGCAAAATAACCCTGATTGTAGAGGGTAAAGTGCACCCACCCACACCCTCGCTTCTGCAGTGACATGGGCTCCTTCGGGGAACTCTAACCTCTATAGGCCAAACAAACAAACCAAGACTGGATGATTATAAAAGTCTTTCCTAACCCATTTGAGTCAAGAGTGGCTGAATTGTGGTTTTAGAAATGTAGCTGTTTTCCCTCAGATCTGGCATGGGCAATTGTCATCTTTGACCTCTCTTCTGCTTTTTCATTTTAACCAAATTCTTGCCCTTATTTCTATCCTTACCAGCTGCCTCAGGCACACATTTTCAGTAGGTACTTGATAAATCTCATATTTAAGGGATTTCCTGCAGTTGTAGTTAAAAGCTGCACCCAGGTACTGCACCCCTGAGCACTACCCACCCCCACCTGTCTCCTCTTCCCTCTGTTACGATGTGAACAATGCTATCTCCACCTAATTAATTGCTCCTATGTGGGTGGGAAGGAATTAATAAGCTTGGATCATTTATTCTTCTCCATCTGTAAAATAGCAGCAGACGGGCTCAAGAAATCCTGCCTTCGCATCACCAGTTGGTAGTTTTGTTGCCTTAAAAGAAGCTACTAAATGAGCAGGTGTTATGGACTGCCCACTTCCAGGCAGAGCCGTTACTCTATAGAGCACTCCGCCTTGGACTTGGGATAAAGGATTAAAAGGTAAAATGGGATTAAGGAACTTGCTTAGATCACAAACTAGCGAATGGAAGATCCCAGGTTTGAACCCTGGCAGCTCGAATGCACATTCTTCCCTCTCAATCACTCCTTCCTTGACTGATGCTACATCCAATAGTATCTGTCACACTGAGTGCCCCCCTTTCTGTCTACTTGGGAGTTGAGGGTGCCCCTCACCCTGCTGGGGTGAGCGGGTTAGCTGGAAGGACTGGCAGGTAGGTGGATAAATGCCACTGCAGTGTGGGAGGGACCCCTGGCAAGGAAAACAGAGAACTGTCTTACAGAACAGGGAGGGAGCCCTGAGCCTGAGTAAGGGATCAAAGGAGGACTTTATGAAGTGATGTCTAGCTGAGACCCAGTGATGAGTTAGGTTCTTGACTGGTCTGTTCCAAACACAGGGAGCATGGTGTGTGCGCCCTCAGGCTTGAGAGAACACTGGGTTTTCACCAATTTATTCGACATTTAACAAGACTTCATTAAGCACTTATGATGCAACAGGCACTGTTTTACATATCAGTTAGTAAAACAGGTGTTATCTTTATGTTCATGGAAGTTATAGGGAAGAAGAGAGAAAGGAAGATTAGTGCTATGAAGAAAACTGCTTAGTGGGGGATAATCAGGGAAGCCTTTAGGGTGAGGTAACAGTCAAGCAGAGCTGAGTGATGTGAAGGACCCAGCCATGCAGACGTCTAGGGAAGGCAGAAGGAGCGACCAAGACAAAGAACTTGAAAGGGGAACAATCCCTGCATGTTCTGAGACATGACAACGGGGGGTCAGTGTGCTGGTGTCTGCAGGGTGTGGGGAAAACATGAATAATGCAGAGCCTGCTCCATATGATGGCGATTATCAAAAAGACAAAGGGAACACATGTTAGCAAGTGTGTGGAGAAAGGGCAAACCTTGTGTGCGGGAATTAGGTTGGTGTAGCTGTTACGGCAAACACTGTGGAAATTAACAGAGCTGTCGTATGACCCAGACGTCCCTTTCTGGGTCTATACCTAAAGCAGATGAAATCACCACCTCATGACATATCTGTACTCCCATGTTCAACGCAACGTTACTCACAATTGCCAAGATACGGGAACAACCCAAGCCTTATCAATGGACCAGTGGAGAAAGAAAGTGAGGTATATAAATATACAGTGGAGAGTAGGAGATCCTGCCATTTGCTACAACATGGGTGGACCTGGAGTATGTAGTGTCAAGTGAAATCAGCCAGACCCAGAAGAAACATATTACATGAAAAATCTTAAAAAATAAAAGATCAAATATACAGAAACAAAAAGCAGTGGTTTGAGCTGGGGGGGCAGAAATAGGGAGAGGGATGTCAGAAGGACAAAGTAGTGAAAAATATCCAATGTACTCAGCACTACTGTGAAACCAATTTATAATCACTCACACTTGCATATGAAAAATGAAACAACTATAGCCCAGGATGAAGGAGGGAAGGGGAGGGAGAGGGGAAGGAGAGGGGAAGGGAGGAGGGAGGGTCGATAGAAGGAGGGTTAGTGGGGGGACCACACCTAAGGGGCATATTGCAAGTACAAGTTGGATCTATCAGGTGTAGAACACAAATGTCTTAACGCTGTAATTGGGTAAATGAGGTGAAGGCGATGTTGATTGGTAGGATGTAAGCATTCCAATTTGTACAAATAATCAACACAACGAATCCCATAATGGCGTAAATGTATTCATGATCTATGTACAAATGACTTAATAAAAAAAAAAAGCACGAAGTAGTGGACATGTAGGCTAACCGGATGCAGAGATCTGAGGACCGCCATTAATAGAATTGTATGATAGTGTATTAGGGACTTGTGCCGAAGGAGGAAACGTCAACGGGGTGAGGTGGTGGATACACGGATGCTAATTTGTCCTCTGTAGTTACTGTTTTACTTGTTATGTATATCTCACGATATCAAATGTAAACGTTAAATACACCCCAATAACTGAAAGGGCATTGGAGTTGGGTGATTGATGCTGAGAAATATTCAGAAAAATCACTCGTATAAACTCGTTAAAACACACAGAACAAGTCTATCTTCAAAACTAGGAAATTTTTGGAAAGGATTAATTGCAAATCTCTCTTCTCTGAAGCGGGGCTTGGCTCTGTGAGTTTTAATAAATGAGAGCAGAGGAAGCGCATCTATCCCAGGGACACTGCCGAGAGCTTCACGTGAATGTCCGATCCTGTTAGGACCAGAGCAGCGTAGCACAAGCGGTCAGCAGGGCTGGGGCTCAGCACAAGGGTCCACTATGCGGCTGACAGGTGCTCCAGTGCTTTCTCCTGGGTCTGAGCCATATACTGTATTTCTTTTTTTTTCCATTTTAATTTATTTTTTATTAAGTCATTTGTACATAGATCATGAATACATTTATGCCATTATGGGATTCAATGTGTTGATTATTTGTACAAATTGGAGTGCTTACATCCTACTAATCCACATAGGCTTCACCTCATTTACCCAATTACAGCGTTAAGACACTTGTGTTCTACACCTGATAGATCCAACTTGTACTTGCAATATGCTCCACAGGTGTGTTCCCCCCACTAACCCTCCCTCTATCGACCCACCCCCCTTCCCCTCTCCCTCCCCTTCCCTCCTTCATCCTGGGCTTTGGTTGTCTTTCATTTTTCATCTGCAAGTGTGAGGGATTATAGATTGGTTTCACAGTAGTACCGAGTACATTGGATATTTGTTTTTCCATTCCTGAGATACTTTACTAAGAAGAATATTTTCCAGCTCTATCCATGTAAACACCAAAGAGGTAAAGTTTCCATCTTTTTTAATGCTACGTAATATTCCACGGTGTACATATACCACAATTTATTAGCTGTATTTCTAATTACCTTCATGAGCTTTCTCTTCCCGTTTCATCCCTTTGGACTCAAAATTTGCATTTCGAAAGTGCCATAAATGCTTTCCATCCAGTTGGAGAAGGCTTGGACCCAGGCTAAGTGCCCATGTGCTTCTCTTCTGTTATCTTGGACTGCCCCTCCCTGAGTGGGGACTCACGGGTCTCGTTTGCTCCCAGTCAACAGCTCTGGAGACGAGGACGAGCTCTCCACGTCTTCCGACAGTGACCAGGAGGTGATCAAGCAGTTTGAGATCTCCGTGTCCCGGTCGCAGAGTTTCCGTTCAGGAGCATCTGAGAGAGGAAGGCAGACCCGACTGGAGCAGAAACTCAGCCGTCAGCTGCCTCCCCACCAAGAAGGGAGTGGAGAAGGGTCTGCCTGTGAAGGTACTGCCTGCACCGCGCTTTTGTTCATAGAGTCACTTGACCACTCACTCTGCATCTGGAGAGGAGGCAGCGGCTGGGACGGGGCAGAGGGCTGCTTACCCCCCACACCCCGCTGCCGTGGGGGGCTGTCGTGCAGGAGGTGGGGAGAGGGAATGGAAGGAACTGGAGCAGGTGACTCCTGGCTCCTTTTGTGGGACCCCTGCCTGCCCTGCGCATCACATTCTGACACTAACAACCAGGAAGCACTTACTGAGCTTCGTATAGTTTTGTTCCCTTTTGACAAATTTAAAAATTTCACAGGTCTATTCACTGACAGGCAAATTTTGTGCCTTTTCTTTCATTTAGAGTCAGAGTGAATTTTCCATACGTCTGTAAAACCTCAGAAGGTATTTTGAAGCCTTTCTTCTAACTCGTTTATATCATTAAAGCAATAGGTACTTTTTACCTTCCAAAGAAAACATGCAGTATGGCAATACAGAGTGACCTTTTTCAAGTAACACAGGCCCGGCGTCCTTCCCTGGGTCCCTGCAATTTCTGAAATGCCCCTCCTGAGAGTTACTGCCGGAAGACCGAGCCTCTGTCATTGTCTCGTGTGGTCACCGGACAGAGGGGAGGGACTCCTCCAAGGAGGGGTAGGCCCAGTCTGTGATGGTGGCGGTGCTTTCCAACACTTACACAAAATAGCCCCTGGAAAGCAGATGTAAGTAGATGGACAATGTTTCTTAGTGTGTTTTTTTTTTTTTGGTTGCAGCCGTCATTGTTGCTTGGCAGGCCTGGGCTGGATTCAAACCCGCCAGCTCAGGTGCATGTGGCTGGCACCTTAGCCACTTGGCCACAGATGCCGAGCCTCTTAGTGCGTTTCTAAGCGAAGAGCTCAAGGCCGCTCTCTGAATCTTCATGCCCGGAGCCCTGAACAGACACCGACATTGGAGCAGGGTCTGTGAAATAGGTTTGGTGACAAGCTGGAGAAAACGTTGCCCTGCCCGCCTTCATGACCTGGTCTCCGTGACCTGAGTTTTCTGATCTTTTCCTTCTTTCCTCTGGGGTGTGTGGTCAGTCAAGCTAATGGGGGCAGAGTGGCAGGTGTCCCGCGTTTTCCATACTAGACAGAGCAAAAGCAGAGGGCAGAAATAGGGAGAAGATAACAGAGGAGAAATTGTGATTTCAGAGTGAGGACAAGGCAGGGAGAAGAACAAAGGGGAAGGCCCCATTAACGACCAGAACCCTCCTGCGGCAGGCCTGGCTTGCTATCCGTCAAGCAGTTTGACTGACTGACATAGGTCACATGACGTACAGCATAGGTCACATGCTGTTCCTTTTAGCTCCAAGAAAGCAAATGAATGAAGAACTGATGTCACCAAATCACAGTGTCGGTGGCTGCCCCCTGCTTCCGTCTTTTCCTTGCTCCCTTTCTCTGGTGTTAGTTACATCACAGCATTCCTTTCTCTCCACTGAGAGGGTAAACATTAGCTAATGAAAGTTATTAGCAGTTGGTTCCCTGAGGATAACTTGTTTAATCCTAAAGCTAATGGCTTTGCTTCCCAGAAGCCCAAGTGTCTGGTTTCTGATTTACACAAATGACCGGTGCTCTGAGATTTCTGGCAGCTGTTCCCTTCTCACCCCTCCTGGAATGAGCAGTGACTTACGTCTCATCCTAACTGAACTTTTTTTTTTTTTTTTATAAACAAGTGAACAGTTTATTAAGAATTAAACAAAGGTATAATGTGATACAATACAAGCAAGACACTCAAGATAGGTATAATAGTACTACTCACACAAAAACTTAAATTTCACCTCAAAAAAAAAAAATCACAAAAGAGAAAGCAAGTTCACTGTTATAAGATAAGATATTTCATGCAAAGTATTAACTCTGCCCCCCCAAAGCCCAACCTCCAAACAAACAAAAAGCTATCTGGGAATACTGCTATACTAACATATTAACCACAGTATAATCATTCATAGGAAAACAGTAATTAAGCGATGAATTGAATTAAATAACAAAGCTCAAACCGTCATAAACTCATAGACCACAATGATTTTACAAAACAAGCAATTCCAGAAATCTTATAAACAATAAAAGAAATATTTCAATATCATTCTACTGATCTGGATACACTAACTGAACTTTTGAAAGATGGTGATAGAAAAGGTAAATTTTTCTCTGTTGGCGAGAGGAAAGAGTCCACCCCATTGAATGAACATTTTTGAAGAAAATCAGGATTTTTGTAAGAAGCGGCTACACGCCAATGCCACGGAAATGTAAATGTCGTTTTTATTACTGTTACTTCTTGTTCATAAAGACGAATCCTCAGTGGATTTGTTTCAGTGATAAAGAATAATGACAAGATTAGATGTATACTCCAGACAGGATTGGTTTGGTCTGTTCTTTATTTACTTCTCTATTTTGTTCTACTATAAAAATAGTTTTCTAAGATTACATTTAATTGCAGACAATTCTTTCCACTTAAAAAATGTATTTGAAAGTGTTGGACAGTCAAATTAAAAGTCCAAATCCAAATACAATGTGAAACATGTGTGAGATCCTGGCAGGTTACCTCCTATTTCATTGTAAGCAAGAGTCTTTATTCTGGATTCGGTGGTGAGGTTATGAGAGTCATTCCAGCAAGTTCTCTTCTGTCCTGTGTATGTGACTTAGTGTTATTGCACCTGTCCCTGTGTTCTTGATAATGTCTGAGTGGTCTGGATCAGAGGCTGGGGTGGGATTCATAGACATGAAAAACAGGACACAGTGTCACAGCCCACCTCGGACACTGCTTGTCAGGGCCTGGGACTGGCCAGGTCTCCAGCCAGGCTTAACTAGGTTCCGGATGTGGACTGCTAAGCTACCTTACTCAGGAACGATTTCTCTTAGGTGCCTGAGAGCTATCTACTTTAACTGGAGAGAGCGTCTTAGAGAGTAAAGAAGTCTTAGAATAGATAGATCTTAGTCTTTAGCAGAGCTTTGTAATCTTCAGCAGAGACGCCGTGCTGGTGTTCTGCAGGCAGGAGAGGAGACAGAGTCAGAGTAAGTATGTCCGTGATAGAATGCTGCCTTCTCCTCCAGCCTAATATAAGGCTGACCTCGTGCCTCTCAACGCCACAGGTGTACAGACTGCCAATTCACCACTTCTCTCATCTCGTGAGCTCTCCTGCTTGTTAGGAAAGCTAAATCCCTCTCCACGCCCTTTCCAGCCAGGTGTTCCATTATTGAGCTATACAGGCATTTCTTATAACTCTCACTCCTCCTAGCCATAGGCTATATGGGCTGCTACAATACAGAGTAATAGTCCAATAGAGGGGGTTAAGCCTCCCTTGCTTACTGGGACTTTTGTTTTTTGAGCAGTGACCTTATTTTTGATTATGGAATAGTTAATTCTTAGGACTTTTTCATAAAAGCTAGATAATACCTTCTTGGTGGCATCAAAAGCAGCTCTATTTTCCCCAGAATCTCTGCTCAGTTTTGTTTGGGATTGTGTTTCAATCTGCTTTAACCAGAGAAATAGAACCACCAGGAGGACCCAGGCACACATGGCTACACAATGTGCCTGTTCACACATCCGCATGTGTGTGTGTGCGAGCGCATCTCCAGAGATTCACTGCAAAGAATCGGCGTATGTGATTGTAGGGTAGGGGATGGCTGGGCATCAGAAATACACAGCCCCAAAGTCTGTAGGGCAGGCTGCCCAGAAAGGTAGGCTGATTCTCTCTGGCATGAGCTGGAGCTCTAGTTCTTAGCTGGAATTTCTTTGTCTCCAGGGAAGCCTCACTTCTCGTTTTCAGCTGACTGAATATAAGATAATCTCTTTTACTTAAAGTCAACTGGTAATGGGTTTTAATCACATTTACAAATGACTTCACAGCAACACCTAGTATTTGATTGAATACTTGGCACCTACGGCCTAGCTAAGTTGACAAATAAAATTGACCATCGCAGATGGTAAGTAGGAATCTTTGTATTTGGGTGTGGTGATTGAGGAGAAGGGGCTGGGAGTATGAAAGAAAGTAATTCGATAATAGCTCTTTTTTTTCTTTATTGAGACTGAGTCTCACTCTGTCACCTCGGCTAGATTGCAGTAGCATGATCACAGCTCGCTGTAACCTCAAACTTCTGGGCTGAAGTGATCCTCCTGCCTCAGCCTCTCAAGTAGATGGAACTACAGGCGCCTGGCACAATGCTTGGCTAATTTTTCTATGTTTTGTTGAGACAGGGTCTCACTTTTGTTCAGGCTGGTCTCAAACTCCTGACCTCAAGCAATCCTCCCACCTTGGCCTCCCAGAGTGCTGGGATTGCAGGCCTGAGCCACCACACCTGGCCAATAATAGGGTTTATTCCATCAAAGTGGACATGGACAAAACAAGTTGAAGTATTTCTGTGTTAAAATAAATTTGATGTGACGTGATTATGGCCTATTATTTCTGAGACGTCAGGATGTGTTTCTCTGATAATAGGCAATTACTTTTGCAACTGTTTAAAGAGGACTCATTTTCTGAAATTTAAAGGCATCAGAAGATGGCTTAATGTAAAGATGAATCACCTTTCTCTTTCTTCCTCCTTACAACTTGACTTCTACCCCGGATTTGCTTTTCAAATTTGTTCCTTACTTGTCTGTCATGGAAAATGGCTTGTTACATTAATATGGTTCTTACGTTTTTCTGTTCTGAATAGCTTTACAAGGCTTAATGTGGCTTTTGAAAATTCCCTTATTACCGATCTAGGTATTATCACCGTAGGAGTTAAAGGCATGAGACAATTTTATGGGGATAATTTCTTGGCAGATTTAGACTTTGTGCTCAAATCCTGCTGGGTGCTACCCATATTGATGGATGACCCATTGTTTAATGGGGCGTTTTACTGGTCATGTGTGTGAGCAATGGGTGTGCTAATTGGAAGCTTGGACGCCAATTCTGTTTTATGTTGTAGGTTTTTACACGTGGAGTTTTTTGCTTGTGCTGTCATTCGTGTGGCTTGTTTTTAGCGTGTGTGCCAAATAACTGAGTGTGAATATAAAAATTGTGTGGTCTCCATTGAAAGTGTTTCCAAGGGACCTGAATTGAATTATTAAGGATAACAAGGCAGATAGGGAAACTTCTCAGTTGCAAAATCCCAAGTCAGGAGTCTGATGTTGTACCCCAAGGACTACATCTGCCTTAAAAGGTTTTTATATGGTCTGCATAGGGTAATAATACATTTTTTAAGCTGGAATGCTCACTATAGAAGAGTCATGTACTCTCTGATAAACCACTGTCACCACCACCACTCTTATGAGATCTGCCTATTAAGTTTGCAAACCCATCCTAGAAAAAGTGCTACACACCTCATTACTGAACATCATTACCATCACCTTCAGAGGACTCCTCTCGGGAGGCTGTGTACCTGACGCCAGTGCCTATTCCACCTTTCAAAGCAAACTTGGACTCTTCTTCTGGAATGCCATCAGAGCTGTTGTTGTGTTACCTTTAATGTCCTGAATGTGATCAAAATGTCTTCCTTTCAATATTTTCTTTATCTTAGAATAAAGAAAATAGTCATTGGGGACCAGATCAGGTGAATATGGAGGTGTTCCAAAACAGTTGTTTTACAGACTAAAAACTCCCTTGTAGAGAGTGCCGTGTAATCTGGTGCATTGTTGTGATGCAAGAGCCATGAGTTGTTGGCCACAATTTTCAGTTAAGATTTTCTCGACTGTTTCTATTCTGATGTTTACTTGGTCTGCTCTGCTTCTCATGGTTACCAATGATTTTTACACATAATTCAACAGATTTTTGAATCTGTTATTCAAAATAGCAGTGTTATTGTTAGTTCTGCTAACAATACTGTTATTGTTAGTTCTGCTCATTACTGGCCACCCTGATCTCTCTTCATCAGTGATGCTTTCTCTCCCTTCAGTAAAACATTTAATCCTGTTTCTTAATGGAATTATCTCCACAAACTTGGACTAACATGTCCTTGATTTCACTTCCACTATTGCCAGTTTAACAACAAATTTAAGGATTTGTTCCTTGCTCTAATTCAAGCTCTGACATTCTTGTGATGGCACACAAAAACACGTGATGACAACAATAAACACCACTCACAAGACACCACCACCTGTTGATACAAACACAGCTATGAGACCCTGATAGACCAAGGTTATGAAATATTACTGAGCTGTTTGTACAGTGCTGCCAACATAAGCGCACAGTGGCAAGTTCACAGACTTAGTTGTCAGACCTTATATAGCTGCGCACCTGGCTGCTTCAAGTGTTTGTTACTTGCCTAGTCTTTAAAGTTATTTAAAGATCTAGTGAGAACAGACTGAGGGGCAGGTAAAGATCACACAGTAGATGCATGTGGCGTAGTGTCTTCAGGAAGCCCACATTCTAGCTGAGGTTATACGGCTGACCGTGGAAACAATTGCTGCCATGTATTGTGTACATGGCACATGAGAGTTGAACTTATTGCACACTGTGCTGTCATAATCACTCCTCCTTTCTAAATCCCCGATTTTCTCATATTATGGGATGGGAGCTGCTGGAGGAGATGGGAGGCCAAAGAGATGAGAGATTGTGAGCTGCTCTTTGGGTACAGGGGCCAAATTGTGGTAAAGGCTATTGCTCAAGAGACCCCGACGGTTTTCCTTATCATACTAGGGCAACCTCCAAACTGAAGGAGGGGAAAGGATGAATGAGGGCTGGGGGTTAAAAGAGAAAGCACTGAGTCAGGGAATGTTCAGGGATTATTGGGGGCTTTGTACAGACAGGAAGGAAAGGACAGGAGAGAGGTCTGATGGGACAGAGGGGTCACTGTGCACAGCTGATTTTCATGAGCCTGAATGTGACTTGGGAAGCAGTGGGGAGTGGATTTTGAAGGATCAGATGAGGCCAGTTAGGCCAGGCAGGTAAGGAAGGCCATGTTTATGGAAGCCTCTATCTGCCAGGTGCATTTCATTTCATGTGTCCACAATGAGAGTTTGAATATTGTTCAAGTTCTTAAGGCAGAGGCAGGATTTACCCTCATATCACTTGACTCCAAGTCCAGTGTTCTTACCATGAATCAAGTAGAGAATTTTTCACTTAGAAGGATCACCGAAGCCTTTTGAGCAGAATGTGAGTAATACAGTGAACACAGAAGAGAGAAAGGAAACTGTATCACCTCAATAGTAGATGACTCTTTTGCTTTCAAGATCCATTCCTGAAGTCTTGAGGTTATTAGCGCTAACTAATGCTATTGTGATTATTTGTCTTTCTAAAATTAATATACATTATTTATACTAATTTTATGAGAAAGTATTAAACTTCTTATCTTCTAGATAATTAGCTAATGGCGTTCTTGATTATACAGACCAGTTTCTCCACTGTGTAGGTAGAATCACGTTTCTTCAGGTGTTATTGATATGGGTTTTGTTTCTGTGGTCGTGATTGTTGTGATTGCAGTTGCTCAATTCTCTATTTAAAAAGGTGTTAAAAATAATGCATTTGAAATAGTTTCCTTATTGCAAATTTAGATTTGGATGGAGCCAGCCCGCCAAGTTATTCCAAGAATCTGTCTTATTGTGAAGATGACCCCATCTCTGCCCATGCACAGTCCCCATGTGAGAGAGCAGGTACCAGGCACCATGGCACATCTCACCAAGAATCTGGGGAGGCCCGAAGCCTCCGTCGCCAGTCCACAGATGGAAGCTTGGAGATGGAGACAGCTTTTAATAACCGGGGATTTGAAGATTCCTATGCCACTGACAGTTCCTCCATGTGGAGTCCAGAGGCAAGTTATTTGTCTTTCATTCTTTCGCTAGTTTAGTGGTATACATTCCTTGGTTCTCTTTCTCCTCTTTTTCTCCCCCTCCTTTCTGTTTTCTTCCCCACACCCCCCTAAAAAAAAAACCTTCCAGAAAGGAAGCATGATCTTAAAAAGCAAAGACCTAAAAAAAAATTTTATTAGAAACAAATTTTTGTGCAGATGACTAAAGCCCCTATGTGTGTTAATAAAAGATTTATAAATAAATTTCTTTTAAAATGGAAAAAAGAAAAATGGAAGAAGAAGTATAACAAGAATGGTGGCAGAATGGACCCAAGAACAGTCAAGGTTTCTTTTATAGAAAGGCTTTTGACAGGATTAATTTTAAATAATAGGCATTTTAGTACTTTAGAGATACTGGCTTCTTTCTTTCATGGCTTGAATTAGATGGAAGCTATTTTTGTTTACCCTGAATCTTGAGTTATGATTATTTTAATAAGAAAATTACTTGAAAATTGAACTCAAATAGCCCTCCAAATGAAATTATACAAGATATTTTGATGAGAATCTTGGGAGTGTGAGTGAGTGCATTTGTTAGCTTTGAGTTTAGTTGGAAGTCTGGGAGTCAGCATTAGTCTGCAATGGCCGTGTGCCCACTGACCTTGATTTTTGGAGTAAATCTCTAATAAAAGATGTTTCTTTTAAATGTCTTTTTCAATTATTGCTCAGTCAAGAATAAACCTAACAATGCACAGATATGAGGTGAGGATGGTAGTATCTGTCAGTAATTGAGCAGTTGCTGCGTGCCAGACCCTGCGATAGGATTTCACCTGCATTGTTTTATCTTTCAGCCATCTGTGGTTTTCTTCATTAGTTAGACGCCTCCTACTGCAATTCATGACTTTGAAAGGTATCAGTAGTGTTTAGTACATAATCTGAAATTCATTTTGATGGAATAAGTCATGTAAGTGTATAAAGCTTTAAATTAATACAATTTGCGAGGATGGAGGAAAGAGAAGCATTAGCGTTAGTCTAAGAAAATAAGCAGGATGAATCTCTTATTGGGACTTGGACTGCCCCACATCCTAAATGCTTGGGACAAAGAAACAAAAATCACAGAAACTCACATTCCAAAGCCTTACTGCTAACACATTCGAGCATGTGGGGGCGTGTATGGAGGTGTACGTCTCATGCCCCTGTTGTTGGCGTTTCTGCTAAGGATGCGAAACGGTAGCTCAGATATGTGGTCTGTGGTTTGTTAAAAGCAGCCCTCTATATAGAAGCAGCCAAAGAGATTAGCTTTATAAGTTTTGTTAAAAAAGAAAAAGTCTGCTTCCCCATGGATTTACTACTGAGTCATGTCAAATCCCACACAATAAATTTTAAAAATACTTCTGTGCTTTCACCACAAAAACCAAACCGAGCTCTTCACCTGCCTGTGAATAGTCTGTCTCCTTGAGAGCTGTGCCATTGGGCTTGGAATTGACTTCCTCGGGTGACCTGCCCTCTCCCTGCCTGCTGGAGCTGTAGCGGGAGACTTGGAGTTGAGGGGACTAAATGTTCTCAGATGCCAGAAATACCCAGACATCTCTGCGCGCTCCATTCAACCTCCTATCTATTTTGAGACAAAAACTGTAATTTGGTGCTCCTACAGTAGAGCTGCAACCCCAGCTCGGAGGCAGTTCCCGTAACTGCCTGTTTTGCAGGCTGAGCTTGCCTTTTAAGAATTGATTTATCTGCCTCTTAGCAGTATTAAGAACTTCCCCCCTTGCCTCGGGAACACACCGGGGTCTGTTTACTCTGGGCCACACAGATGACATCAACACTCTCTTACTAAAACAGAAAGGCCTTCAGTTTGACAGAAAGTCTTTAAACCTACATGGATTTTTGACAATCTGACACAAGTGTACAGTCTTAAAGAAAAACCCAGGATATCCGAGCTCAAAGGAGAGTTTGTTTTGCCCCAGAAGGAGCCCGGTCATGCAATGTGACTACCTGTTAGGCTGATGGCTTTTCAAGCTCTGCTCGTTCTCTGCTGGGAAGGCTAGGGCTGGGCAGGGAACACCATGGGAGAGCGGCTGGCGATTTTGAGCACACAGGCAGACAAGCGTCCTACTTTTCATCTCTGTTTTCCCCTGATTAATTGGTTGGCCTTGAGAAGTTAATTAAAATCTGCCAAATGGGGATAAGAATGAAGAGATTTTTACCTTGCAGGAAGGTCAGATGGATTAGTGGTATTAACAGTACCCACATGAGGAGCCCTTCCGTTGCCTGGTGATAGGTGAAGTGTGTGGAAATAATTAATTGCTTTGAAAATACCACCCTTCACATACCTTTTTCTAAAATCGACCCAGAAAGGGGACACAAAGCCCGATTTTCATGGGCCGCTGCTTGGTTGGCTCACCCTGAATCTGGCTGTGCCTCATTCAGGGTTCCTGGGACAGTGAAGACCTGTCCCCAGGACTCCCCTGACACCTGTAGGGAAGGAGCATTCCTTTGAACAGATAGCCTGCAGGTGAGTGGGGGGTGGAGCTATTTTGACTTTGGAATTGAAGCTGATGGCAAAAGTGGGGACTGTTGACTACTACTGAGAGCAGAGGCCTGAAAGGACGAGCAACTCACAGGATTATGAACTTCCATCCCTCTTCTTACCCCGCATCACACACCCTCAGCGTGCGTGTAAATAGCTACGTGAAAGGTTTGGGGGAAGGCAGGGAGACCTCACCCTTCAAAGTAAGATTCGGGGGCTTGTGTGTTGAATACTGACTGGTTAAAGCAGGTTCTGGACTCACCCGCCAGGGTATGAATCCCGAATAATCTTGTCTGGGCCTGTGATGTTGGCACAGGGAAGGGGAGTGTTAGTTATTTAAGCTTTAGTGTCATCTTCCCCAAAGTGAGGATATTAAAATCTCTACCTCATTAGGTTGATATAAATATTTAAAAAGGCACTGTTTCTTCGTTGGGTTCCCCTCAAAAAGCATAGCCTAAGGCAAAGGCCTTTTTTTTTTTCTTTGTTAGGGGACAGGGTCCCAGGGAACAAGAGGGACAGACCAGGAGAGGGAGGCAGGGAGAAGGGAGGCCGGTATGGGGGTGTGCACTGGACTGCTGGGAACAGGGGGGTCGCCCTCCAGGAAGCCACATCAACTGACCTCAGGGCATCTTTCCATGAGGAGGAAAGTTGACTGCACATGATGTTGACCCCCTCTGCACACTCTGGGCTTTATCTACATGGGCGTCAAGCAGGGTCAAGGAGCTCTCTAAGCCTTGGCTTCAACAGAAAGTCTGACGGTGAGGGCTGAGAATCACATCGTATGTGTGGGAGGTAAGACTTTACTGAGTTGTGCCAGGTTGAAGCCCCAGACCTCAGACAGGCTGTGCCTATAGGGGAAGATGGGATAGGAAGTGAGACCAAGCTGATCTGGAGTGTGTAAGAGCCAGCTCGTATAGTCTGTAAAGGATTGGGTACGGTAGCTGGCATAAGGAACAGCTTGGCAGATGTGAGATATTATTGCTTATGATCAGACAAGCAATATAGAGATGATCAAGAGTAAACAAAAATAGGTGAGGAGTTTGGGGGTTTTTTCCGCAGTTTTTGGCCAGGGCTGGGTTTGAACCTGCCACCTCTGGCATATGGGGCCGGCGCCCTACTCCTTTGAGCCACAGGCACCGCCAGATGAGGAGTTTTAAAAAGGGAGAAGGGAGTTTGAGAGAAGGCTGTGACTTGATTTTGAGTTGGCCTGACTCCTTGGAGACTTGCTTCTAATATTACATAGACACTAGTCAGTTGTATTCAGAAGTCTCTATAGCAACTACTCTTATCACTCTGAATAGAAACACTCACACATGATTTCATGCTCAGAGGAAAGAATATGAGAATCTTCCCTTACAAGAAACTTATAAGAATCTAAATTTTCTTTTTAGGCTAATTTGAATCTTAAAAGACAAGGGTATTTATTAGATATCTACTACATGGCAAATCTTCTACTTTCTAAAACAATCCTCCTTACCCAAAACATATCATTTCCATTTTACTATTGAGGAGAAAAGAATATAAATAACTTGCCCAGTGTCATAGAGCTAGTACATGGTAGGGCTGGACTGGCTAAGGATGTTTGATTCCAGAGAACCATGTTCTTTCATCTGGACTCAGAGGGAAAATTTCATTGATGAATACACATTTCAAAGTGTCTTATTGTAATTTTTTAAATGAAGCTATCTCTAAATTAATGAAATCTGGTGTTCAGTTGCACAAATACGAATTGATTTGCTATAAGAATCAAAGTTCAGTTTCAGATATTGGAGGCCTAATGCCCTACAGGAACTTCCAAAGGACCTAGTTAGCCCCACCCTCTACAGCCCCACATAGGAAAGGTCTCTAACTGTCCCTGACCCAGATGCCATCTTTGCCCTGTTCAGATGAGTCGCTGTCCCTTTTAATAAACCTGGCCTAAACTTTTCTAATTCCAGTCCCATCCCTAGGTACTGCTGGGACACCTTTCAACACGCAAAAGAAGAAAAAGACAGTTATTTAACATTGTTTATAATTTGTCGATGGGGTGGTTCATTATAGTAAATGCAGGTTGGCTTAGTTTTCCCAGTGAGGGTATTGGATCTGAGTGGCTGCAACTGAATTGTTGGCCAAGGGTGATACTCCATACGGCAGTGGTTCTCAACCTTCCTAACACCGCGACCCTTTAATATAGGTCCTCATGTTGTGGTGACCCCCAACCATAAAATTATTTTTGTTGCCACTTCACAACTGTTATTTTGCTACTGTTATGAATCGTAATGTCAATATCTGATATGCAAGATGTATTTTCATTGTTCCAAAGGGGTCGCGACCCACAGATTGAGAACCACTGCCATTAAGAGAGAGGTGTGTTTGAGAATAGCTGGCACCAGTCCAGTGGTAGGAATAGACACCTCGGAGTCTGATATGAGTCAGGTATTTTCCTGTGTCTTAAAATGTCACAACAACACTCTATCAAGCAGGCACATTAATGTGCATTTTTCAGCTAGAGTACGGAGAGGCTGAGCCATTTTTGGCCAGGACCTTCAGAAAAGCTCGTAAGTGGTAGAGTCGAGATTTCAATACGGGTGTTCTGGCTGCAGGTCCAGTATTGCTATTGGCTAAATGGTTGCTGGACTTTCCTCCCCAGACCTTTGCTATTCTATGTATGATCCAAGACCAGCAGCACACACTTCCCTTGCGAGCTGCTTAGAAATGCAGCCTCATCGGTCCTCTCTTGAGTTGATGTGCTTACCACGGAACACTATTCAGCCATAAAAAAGACAGTGACTTCACATCTTTTGTGTTAACCTGGATGGAGTTGAAGCACATTCTTCTTAGTAAAGCATCACAAGAATGGAAAAGCACATACACAATGGACTCAATACTGATATAAAGCCAATAGACAATCTAATGCATGCCCGCCTAAGAGAAAAGCTCATTTCAAGTCAAAATGGGGGAGGGAAGAGGAGAAAAGAGGGGGTATAGTGTGATCCCACTGGATGGGCGAGGTGTGGGGATGTTTGGCACACCTTCTGAGTGTGGGTCATAACGACAAGAGGGACTCTACCTCACAAATTCAAATATTTTGACCTGGTTGTTTGTATCCTCACATTAACCTGTAATAAAAAATAAAATAAGAAAATATGAAAAAAATAAAAAGAAAAAGAAATGCAGACTCTCAGACCCCACCCCAGATTTACTTAACCAGAATTTTGAATGATTCAGGGCCATGCTAAAGTTTTTTTGTTTTTGTTTTTTTTTTTCATGCTAAATTTTGAGAAGCTCAGCCCTAAGCCTTTTGTCCCAGGTAGATTGAAAAGTTCCTGAGGGATCTGAGGGTTCACCTGCCTAGCACCTGCATTGGGAATTTCATCTGTGGGAAGTTTTTGTTTGTAGATAACAGGCCCAGGCTCCATCATTTCTATGGGGACTTAAGGAAATGTCACCTATGGGTGATTGTATGGTTGACTTAATTTCAGCCTTAGTATCTTGGTTGGTTTCAGTGCTCTTAGGCAGCTATGCTTTTTAAGAAGCAATTTATATGAAACATGTTACAAAATATAAAAGCTTTATTCATTCATTCCAAAAACATTCATGGAGACCCACCTTATGTTAGGTACTGTTCTGTCAAAGCATCACAGCTGTAATGGAGAGAGAAACACGTAAACTGATCTATCTAACGGGGCCGGGGGGCCTACACTGGTAGTAAGGAGACGTGATATTTAGAAGGAGCTGAGGGGCACCCACTCACTGAAATGTAACTGGGCATCATCACTTCCATTCCTAATCTTTTCCTCTGCCTGCAACAGGACCAGGACAGGACCAGTTTGCAGGTGCCATCCGGGGTCTCAGAGCCCATCTCAAAGTGTGGTGACCTAGACGTCATCTTTGAATATAGAGCTTTGAGCCAGAAGCTCACAGTGACTATTGTGAGAGCTCAGGGCCTCCCGGATAAGGACCGAAGTGGCGTCAACTCCTGGCAAGTGCATGTGGTGATGCTGCCCGGTAAGAAGCAGAGGGGCAGGACGAACATCCAGAGAGGGTCCAACCCTGTCTTCAAGGAGAAGGTGGCCTTCACCAAGCTGGAGCCCAGAGATGTGGCTGCTTGTGCCATCCGCTTCCGCCTGTATGCTGCCCGTAAAATGACCCGAGAGAGAATGATGGGAGAGAAACTATTCTATCTCAGGCACCTGCACCCAGAAGGGGAAATGAAAGTCACCCTGGTTCTGGAACCAAGAAGTAATATAAGTGTGAGTATGTTAAATGGTGCTGCTAATGTCGTGGTGTGTTTGAAGACTTAGGATTGTCAGCCCCTGATTTAGTACCTTTAGCTTGTGAATTTAGAGACTTTAATTTAATTTTCCATTTGGCTCTCCTCATCCTTATAAGCCACAATTTGCACTTCATGGTACAATGGGTCTTTCATGCCTGTCTTCCCAATAACCTGATGGATAAATTCCCTGTCCATTTTAGGAAATGACAGCGGCAGTGAGATAGAGGCCATGGAAAAACCAGGAAAGGTGGCTTGGCCTTCTGGGTCATGGAAAAGTGGCTCTATTGCTCTCGCCTCCAGTGCACTTAATGATAAATCTCAGAGATGGGAATTTCTAGGGAAGGTCCTTTGCAAGCGTGCTGAGCAGACTTCACTAGCAGCCCTGCACTCAGCCACTCTGAGACCTGCCATGTATAAGCCTGCACTCCACCCACATGCCCCATCTCTCTGCTTGCCCTGGGGTTTCCGGGAGAGACACCATGGCTTGTCTATCTGCAGGATGGGCCACACAGCGTTGCTGTGGGTTGTGTCAATGAACGTGAAAATCTTCTTTAGAAAAACCATGTAGAAAGATCAGGTAGCCATGTTGGACTATGGGGCCAATCCGTCACTCATTCAAAGCTGTTTACTCTCAAGAAATGTAGAGGCAAAGTGGGTACAGGAAAGAACCAGGCAGGTGCTGCTGCTTCCCTGCCTCGTTCTTGTAGTCCAGTGGAGGAGGCAATAATAGGCTAATCACGGTGGCCAGGGTGGAGATGACAGAGGCTGCTGTTTCTTACAGGAGTTAGGGAAGGTTTCTTGTGAGGTGATAAAACATGGAACTCAAGTTATTCAGGGAGGGAGACTAGTGCTACATAGAAGGTGAGGATTCCAGGCAGGGAATGAACCTGCCAGCATCGGGAGGTGGGGAGGAGCTTGTCGTGTGTGAGGAAGAGCTTAGGGACCAGAAGGCTGGAGAGCAGCGCCAGATGTGTCCACTTGAAGGGCTAACGATGTGTCAGAATTAACATCACCAGACTTGAACGCCTGATTTTTGCCTCCCAGGACCTATGTCACCTGCAGTCTTCCCCATCTTTCCTAAAGGCAATGTCACCCTTCCCGTTAGCCATCCTCTGTGACTTCTCACTTTTCTACCAGAAAGCCGATTGGCTCTATCTTCAGATAGAACCAGAATTAGGATCTCTGCTGGATTTCTGAGCAGCCTCCTGGGTGGGGGGTAGGGGGAGGAATCTCTCTGATTCCACCTTTGTCCACTATGGACCCCTGCTGGCCCAAAGGCCAGAATGAGCCTTTGTAAAGCATAAACGAGATCATGTCTTGTTTCTTTTTCCCAAATGCCTTTTTTCCAAGAGCTCTGAGTAAAGTATATCTGAAATCATGGAAAACAGGATCCACAGAGGTCAGCAGCAGTCCTGTCCTATAATGTGCAGGAATGGGCACGGCCACACCTACATTTCCCCATGCCCTGCCCTGTGCTGGGTGCAGGGCCAGAGCTGACTGGGGAAAATGAGCTCATGTGAAGAACGTTGAAGTGGAATTTTTTTTTCAGTTACTAGTTATTTGTTGAGCATAATGATATGCCAGATGTTAGGTTACACACGAGGGGCTGAGGCTGATACGGATCCAGAATTTGATGGAGGGGGTGTAGGCAGTGAGTGACAGGTGCCATAGCAGAGGCTTCTGTAGAAGCACAGGGAGGTGGGGTGACCTTTACCCAAAGGCGAGCAAATATTCTCACTGTAGGGTTTTTATCCTCCAGAATGTAGGGGCTGGCTGTAAAATCCACATCCCAGCCACTTAGCCCTGTAGTTTACAAATTACATTCCATGAAAGCCTGGGGTTCAGCAGAGATGCCCGGGGTTTGGTAAATAGGGTAGTTATAGCTGTGCTGAATGTTTGATTGGTTTTATTTATTGAGTACCCGAGAAGAAGTTTGAGGAAACTATTTCAAATGTCAACAGGAAGGGTGTAAGGACAGTGCACTTGTTTCTGGTGGGGGGGGTTGTTTTGGGGAGATGGATCAGTGGATCAGTATCTCCTGTTGCTGAGTGGGAATCAGCATCCTGCTCTGCTTCCCTCTTCTCCTGATGTGCCTGGTGCATAAAGGCAGGAGCCCAGGAGACGTGTGCATGTGAACTAACATGGCAAAACGCTTAGGCTCTCCCCTGGCCTGTCTAGTCCCTGAGATCCACAGCCCAGGTGTTGGCTTCTTTATCACACAACTGTAAAAGTGGTCCACTTCCTTCCAAGGCAAGTGTCAGCAACTGGCACTGCCTCATAATCTGAAGCAGCATTAGCAGCCAAGTAGATGGTGGATGGTCTGTGGGTGTTTCTTCTGTAGTGAAGACCAAATGCCTCCTGTGTTGCCACCTTCAAGAGGCTACAGGGCAGCAAAGTGACTCTGTCTCAAAAAAACAAAAAAAGAAAGAAAGAGGATGCAGAGAACAGAAATGGTGAGCAGGCCTACGATGGAGGGATTCGAGAAACCTTCAGGCACAAATTACACAGGGGAAATTTTGTTCCGTGTTCCACGTATACTTAGCTCTCCTTGTATCTTAAATGGTTTGGTTTACACCAGTGATAACATCTTTGTCTGTTTTGTCTTTAGAGAGGAAATAGTGAGTGGAGACAGCTCTTGGGACAACCATGTCAGTTAATAGTGCAGGGACTTCACCCCTGACTCTGCTCCCCGGGCCACTGTAATTCACACGGACTGCACCCTTAGTCATCACTGGCAGCCATGGGGGGCATTGGGCCCAGTTTCACCAAGCATAATGTTGGCTTTCTCTGCGAGAGCGTAGTAAATATTGTGCCAATGGATTCTTTGCTGTTCTTCCCCTCCAGAGTGGGGGGTCTCCGCTCAGCCCATCTGCGGTTTCTCACAGTGACAGTGCTTCATCCACGCAGTCGCTGTCACATGGAGGGGCCCCGGAACTGCTGGTGGGGCTGTCCTACAATGCCACGACAGGGCGGCTATCTGTGGAAATGATCAAAGGCAGCCATTTCCGAAACCTGGCTGTTAACCGTGCACCTGGTAAGTATATGTCAGAGGCAAGTGGAAGGCCATGCCTGCTTTCATCATAATTCTTTCCTTTTTACTGTAAAAATGACCTTGTATGGCTTAGGTAAGCTTTCACAAGGAGATACCTCTGGATTTCTAAATAGTTTTCTATTTAATTAGACTTCTTCAATATCTAATGGTGTCTTGACATGAAATAGATCAGCCTGTGTGTCTGTAGAGTTTAAAGGAAGAGAACAATGTCTTATCAGCAACCTAACATGCAGGGCAGTTGAAATCTGCTAATATATCCCAGATCCTCAGCTTTAAAGAGGCAGGTGTCTGGCTTTGGATTGAGTCAGATCTGGGATCGAATTCCAGTTCTACCTGCTACGTACCCACTGGTTTTGCTCTCATCCTGTACAGGTCATTTTTTTGGAACCTCTACTAGCTCATCTAGGAAAAAAGAGATATTAATTGTACCTTCCTGGTGGGGTTGTTTTGGGGTTTAAATAAAATAACTTATGTAAAGTATTTAACGTTGTGCCTACCACACAGTGAGCACACAAGAAATGCTCATGGTTATGGTGGTGAAGGAGGTGGATCTGGGCAACACAGGACTGGTTCACAGGGGAAGAGCCATTTCTGACATCTCCACTGGTAAGAGTGGTTCAGAAATACCTCCAGAGCTGCAGTGGAGGGTTCAGGAAGCCAGACTCAAAGGCTGCCACTACCAGCTGCTTCAATGGCCTGTCAACATTCAGAAAGTTATTCAGAGATGGAACATTTAATAATGCTGATAAAAAAAATAAGTTCACCATTTTATAATCTTACTTGTTGGCAAAAAAGCTTGAACAGTGACAGGACAATGGTATTCCCTTTGCTTCTGCCTTCTGGACCTCAGGCAGATACATCTAATTGAAGGGACCTAATTTGTATCTGAAATGCTAGCTGCAAGAGAGTCTGGAACTGTTGTGGTTGAATTTCCAGTCTCTCACATGCAGGAGGGTAAACTAGAATAGGATAGAGTGGGTGGCAAGGCAGCTGCCCACCATGGGCACCCAAGTGTATTGAAAGAAGGATGCAGTGGCTCGGCACCTGTGGCTCAACGGGCTAAGGCACCAGCCACATACACCTGAGCTGGCGGGTTCGAATCCAGCCCGGGCCTGCCAAACAACAATGACAGCTGCAATCAAAAAATGGCCAGACGTAGTGGCGGGCGCCTGTAGTCCCAGCTACTTGGGAGGCAGGAGAATCGCTTGAGCCTAGGAGTTGGAGGTTGCTGTGAGCTGTGATGCCACAGCACTCTATCCAGGGTGACAGCTTGAGGCTCTCTCTCTAACTAAAAAAAAAAAACAAAAAACAAAAAAACAACAACAAAAGAAAAACGAAAGAAGGATGCAGTCAGTACATGGTGTGGTAGGCTGAAAGAAATCAGTAGACCTCAGCTTCAGGTATAAGTAGCAAGTGACACACCAGGGAGCTTGTAGAGAAGGATCAGCTCTTACAATTGAGTCTGGGCTCTCTCTCTTTTTTCCCTTAGCCTAGATGCAACCCAGAAGGCCTTTGTTAAGTGGGCACATCTTGTTGTAACTGTGGCCACCCATTAAAAAAACGAACCCCACTTTAGGTACAAATCAGGTAATGATTTATTTACACCTGCGGAGGCAGGTCGCTGCCCCAAAGGGCAAACAGCCCAAATCAGGTATTACATCAGCACAGGCAGACTGCTGCCCCAAAGGGCAAACAGCCCCAAGGAGAAATGCAGGCAGCCTTTTATACCCTTTTTGTGCTGATGTGGCAAACCAAGCATGTACAAAAGCGGAACATGACCGGTTACAGGGCGGGGTTACAGTCAGGTGGTTAAATCAAGGTATTACATCATGGCGGTTAGCTTGGGGTGGGGCTACAGTCAGGGGGCTGGCACAGGGGGTCACAGTGTGGCAGTTGGCACGAAGACTAACTTGGCTTGGGAAACTCAATAGCTTGGGAAACTCTGCTTGAGTGAGTTTTCACTATTGTTTCAGCCATAGTTAGGGAGGTCAGGGAACTCAGAGAACTCCTTTTCAGAAACCTGTTCTCAGAACTAAATCAATAAGGGAGGTTTGAGACAGACGGGGACTTAGGCTGAAACAGTCAGGGGCCTTTAGGGGTCTTATTGTTGGGTCGGTTACTACACTGTTAGTCAACCTCTATGGAAGCAATTAGAGAAAGCTGGTCAGGAAGGCCCTTAGGTACATAAGCTCAGAGCCAGGTGAGAGCTATTTAGAATGCATAATAGATGCTGATTATTAATTGCACAGCTCACGTCTCTTTGCCAGATACACACTTCATTCTCCAAAATAGCTTTGAATGTACTGGAGACCTGGATTCACTACTTCTACTTCAGAACTTCTGGCAATCTCTTTTCCTGTCCTGAGATTTGGTAAAGTCAGAACAATTTTTTAGGAACATGTGGAGATGCAGAAAATGACGGGGGTATGGGTCATACAGGTGTGGCCTTCTCTAGTCCATGCAGAGAAGATTTACTTTGTATGTTGGGTAGTACCAGTCGGTACAGAGAAGACGCACAGCATGGCGTTTGGGGAACATCAGCTGGAGGCTGACAAACTGAGGTGTGAGTGCAGGCTGTTCCATCTATTGGTTGTGAGTCACTAAACCATTCTGAATGTCAGTTTTCTCATCTGTAATAAGGGATTCATGATAATATATCCTTTATAGGTAGGGAAATGCATGCTGCCATGTCGGGGATGGAACTATTGTATCTTCATGAATTTCCATATGAAAGAAAATATTCCAAAGAAGGAATTCTTGTACAAATATTGAAATCCAAATAGAGGGGGAAAGGCAGATCCTAATTTAGAGATTTATTTCAGAAGTTGAAGTCAGTTTTGCATTTAGTAGATGATTGGTCCAAGGCATATTGTTGCAAGTTAGCCTAAAATGTAATAGACATGCAACCAAAGTAATAGAGAGCAATGCTGCTGTGATGCAATTAATTAAAACAGAAACTCCGAGTGAAGACAAAAGTTTTTTGTCTATGTAGAATGCTGGTACTTGAGGAAAAGCCAGTTTAATTAGGAGGGGATGAGAAAGTGGAAGTTTCCTTTGTGGAGCTTCTGAAAGGGACCTCTTGGTACTTACAAGGGCTTTAGATGTTGACGGCATTGGCTCTTCATTACGGCACTTGTTCTACTTTGATGGTTATGAGGGAAGCTTGGGATACACTTTTAGTTCCCACATGGAAGAGAATGAGAGAGAAAGAATGAGAGAACATGAGTTTTATGAGGTAACTGAGCAGAGTTGGAAGAAAGAGGGGGAGGAGGAGAGAGGATGCAAGCCAGGAGAGGAATGGAGTCATGGGTGGGGAGAGGCAGCCAGGGCCTGCCGAGTGCACCGCTCGCCACGGTGGAGCGGAGGGAGGCAGCAGGGCAGCCCAGCCCTGCGTCAGAGTCCACCGTGCAAGCTGCCTGCCAGGGGAACTTCTGTGACTGGCACACAAGCCTTTGCTTGGCGCTGTCAGCTCAAGTCCAGTTATCTGCTGTAAAACAGGGGCCTCCATCCTACCTTATTGGTTATGGTCCCTACCTAGGTTGGTTATAGTCAGGTAAAAATGGTTCTGAGTAGAGTGTGAAGGAAAAAGGCTGAGCCTCAGTCATGGGAACTCTTCTCTAGCACATTGTGAAGGTTTTACTTCTTTACAGAGACAAAGCCCAGGATTTGGAAGTGAGATTCTTTTGCCTCAAACAATAATCATGGAACAAGAGACAACTTTGAACTCTTAAACAAATTTTCTGTGTATTTGAAATTTTTAGTTACAAAGTACTGGGGGAAGCAGGGTAGTCTGGTCTGGGATAGGTCAGGTGGGTCAAGTAGGTTAGAATAAAACACAAGTCTTAACCACAGGTAGGGGATTCTGTAGTTGAAAGTACTTTTTTTATTAGGATGACATCTAGAGATACACCCTATTCCCCTGGCTTAATTTTGGAGAGGAAATGGGGGGGTACCAAGCAGCTGAGCCCGGGGTAGGGGGGTGCCTTCTGTAGTATCCTTGATAAACTATACCAATCCTAAGAGAAAGCATATGGCTGGGTATTTCTTCCATTCTGACTTTAAGTTTTTCTCTACTCATCTAATGGATAGATATATAGGTAGTTTTTAAATCGGTATTTATGTATACATGAATGTGTGTATGTGTCTGTCTATCATTTAGTGAAAATGCCCATATTATAAAATGCTGTGGATTTTTAAAAATCATATAGGTGGGCTAGGGAAGATAAAATTGACTATTTGAAAATTACTGAAACTAGTCCATAGAACCTATTAATGAACAGCACATAAATGAGGTAACAACACGAATGAATCTTATCGCAAATCACGTAACAATGCGCCAAGCATTTGTTTTAGCCACTTCTAAGATGTCTTATTATTTAGTACACATGGTCAGCATTCAACAATATTGTCATTATTGCTTTAAGATGGTTTAGGCTAAACATCTTCTGAGGGCAAAGGATAGTGTCCAGCTCTGTATACATGGCTGTGGTCCAGGTGAAAAAGCAGTGTGTCTAGTAACAGATCTAAAACCCTGATGTGTATTTACAAATGCTTTTCAAAAAGTAAGTATTAAGATTTAGCAACATTTGATTATCCTTTGAATTTGGCTCTATGGGAAAGCAATTCAATAATAGTTTAGCAAGGCTGGGCCTGGAGGCTCACACCTACAATCCTAGCACTCTGGGAGGCTGAGGTGGGTGGACTGCTTGAGCTCAGGAGTTCAAGACCAGCCTACTAAAATATAGAAAAACTGAGGCAAGGGGATGGCTCAAGCCCAGGAGTTTGAGGTTGCTGTGAGCCATGATGCCACCATGGCACGCCACCCACAGCAACAGAGTGAGACTCTGTCTCAAAAAAAAATAAAAATAATAATGGTTAGGCAGCTCTGTTCTGTTCTTATCCTAGGCCTGCAGGATAAGACCCAGTTACTGCAGGGCCTCAGCATTTGATTTACCCTCTCTGAGTTTTCCTTCTCTATTAGGTGAGGTTAAGAAGCTAATGCTACACATCTGTGTACTAAGTTTAAAAAATTAACTATTATGTTGGCAGGTTCTCTTTCTCCACCTTCACCTTCGTGGTGTGTCTGTCTACAGTGTTTCACTACATTTGTATATCTGTGTATATGTACACAGATAATGATCCTTGTCCAAAACTGTCATTAAGATGTTCCCTCCGGTTAAAAGCACCAAGTTACCCAGCTTCTCAGCATGTGCGTGATTAGCCTCACGCAATAATTACATCCCAAATGGTAATACTTAGCAGCACTAGCACATTAACCTTGTTAGGCACTCACAATAGCAGAGACTGCAGAAAAGAACAACAAAAAAGCAAACCAGGCTGCCTGGTGTTTAGTGTGAAGAACGAGCAGCGTTTAGACAGCACACTCTGCAAATGGAGCTCAGGGGGAGGACTCGGGGACGTGAACAGATGTGGGACATACAACTTGCCTTGAAAATTCTGGTCCAGTTTTCTCTTAAATGTAGCATATCGATAGCCACTGCGTGCTCAGAATTATGGCCATTTCTTTCTTTTCAAATTTCAGGATGTTATAAGGGATACACGTCTGCATAATTTGCTTTTGTACGTTTTAAGTCAAAATTGTAAGTGTTCCCTTCACCCAAAACATGTGAATTGCATCAAAATATGTGAATTTACCCAACACACCTCATTCTCATTGGGTTTTACTTCCATATATGCACAGAAGTGTTGATGGATTGGTTCCAATTTAGTATGAGTACATGTGGTTTTTGTCTGTTTTGTATCATTCTTGTGATATTTATAATGATAGTCTCCAGTTCCATCTAGGTTGTTATAAAAGATACTAGATCACCATTTTTTTATGACTGAGTAGGACTCCATGGTGTACAGAGACCACCTTTTACTAATTCACTCATGTATTGATGGGCACTTGGGTTGTCTCTATATTTTTGCAATTGTGAATTGTGCTGCCATAAACATTCAAGTGCAAGGGTCTTTTTTAGAGAATGACATTTTTTCCCTTTGAGCAAATATTACCTGGGATTGCTTGGACACATGGTCGGTCAACTTTTGGTTCTTTGAGGCATCTCTGTAGTGCTTTCCTTGGAGGCTGTCCTATTAGTTTGCAGTCCCCACCAACACGGTGCACAAGCATTCCTTTCTCTCCACATCCTCGCCAGCATCTGTTGTTTTGAGATTTTTAGATAGGAGTCATTCTTGCTGGAGTTTGGTGATACTCTCCTTGAGGTTTTGACTGGCATTTCCCTGATGATTAGAGATGTTGAGCATTTTTCATGTGTTTGTTGGCTGTTGCACTATCTCCCTTTGAGAAGTTTCTGTTCATGTTTTTTGGAATTATGGCCATTTCATATGATGATTTAAATGTGTCATGAACTTATTACATGCATGCGTGACATTTCCTTTTCTCCCTTAGCTCATCTAATTCTTACAATAATCAAAGTTAGAAAATATTAAAAGCAATAGGGGAAAAGACAGTTACCGTGGCATGTCAAATATATCTTAATAAAGATTTTTAAAAAAAATAAACCCTATTACCTACAGAGCAATGACGGTAAGACTGAGGACGAATTTTTCATCAGCAATGACAAAAGCCAGAGGATAGTGGAATTAAGAATACTAAAGTCTCAAGAGAAAAACAGTAGACTTAGCATTTTGTTCTCCAGGTGAAGGAAAAGTAAGGACATTTTCCACAAGATTGAAAGATTTTATCACTGAGAAATGACTAAATTACGTATTTCAGGAATAAATAAACTGAAATTAGAAGGAAGTCATATGATGAAAGAAGGAATAATGAACAAAGGGATTGGTCAACATAAATGAAATTCTAGGCAGAAGTAACAAGAAGAATGAGAATGGGAAGGGGAGGTGGAAACCAAAGAATTCTAAGGCCCTTCTATTGCTTAATAGGAGGGTAGATACTTCTGATGATTTTTAACAAGGCTGCCAATACCTTTCAATGGGAAAAGAACAGTCTTTTTAATAAATGGTGCTGGGCAAAGTGTGTATCAACATGCAGACCAATGAATTTATATCTTTAACACTGTATTTAAAAACTTACTCAAAGTGGATCAAGCACCTAAATAGAAGACCTAAAACTATAAAATTCTTTGATGTGAACACAGGGCAGATGCTTATGGCATTGGATTTGGCAATTATTTCTTGGCTGTGACACCAAAGGCACAGGCCACATCAACAATAACATGAAACAGGCAAATTGGACTTCATGCAAGCTGAAAAGTTTTATGTATCAGAAGACAAAAGAGTGAGTAGACAGCCCACAGAATTGGAGAAAATATTTGCAGTCATGTATCTAATAAGGAATTGATATCCAGAATATAGAGAGCACTTCTAGAACTCAACTATAACAAATCTAATTAAAAAGTGAGTAAAGGACTTGAATAGACATTTCTCCAAGGAAGATATACAGATGGCCGGCAGGAATATGGAAAGATGCTCAGTATCACTAATCACCAGACAAATAGGAGCAATGACGGTAAGACTGAGGATGGACTTTTCATCAGCAATGACAAAAGCCAGAGGATAGTGGAATAAGAATATTAAAGTCTCAAGAGAAAAACAGTAGACTTAGCATTTCGTTCTCTAGGTGAAGGAAAAGTAAAGACATTTTCCACAAGATTAAAAGATTTTATCACTGAGAAATGACTAAATTACGTATTTCAGGAATAAATGAATCGATAGGACAGTGAGATACCTCTTACCCATTAGGATGGCTGCAATTAACCTCCTCCTACCCTCCCCGCAGAATAACAAGTGTGAATAAGGATGGAGGAAGTGAAGTCCTATGTGTTGCTAGTAGGACTGTAAAGGGGTGCAGCTTCTGTGGAACACAACTGGCAGTTTCTCAAAATATTAAAAACAGAATTACCACATGACCCAACAATTCCATTTGTGGGTGTATGTTGCAAAGAATTGAAAGCAGGGTCTTAAAGAGATATTTTTGCCCCCATGTTCATAGCAACATTATTCTCTCTTCAGAATGTGGCTAAACACGTCTAATAAATAAACCGTACAAGCAGCCTAAGTGTTCTTTGACGGATTAATGGATGAGCAGAACATGATGTGTACATACAAGAAGTACTCTACTATTTAGCCTTCAAAACAAAGGAATATCTGACGTGTCGTAACATGGACGAAACTTAAGGACATTATGTCAAGTGAAATAAGCCAGTTGGTCACAAAAAGTCAAACGCTGTATGATTTTACTTATACGAGGTAGTTAGAGTAGAAAAAAACATAGAGGCAAACACCAATAGAATGGTGGTTGCCAGGGGCTGGGGGCAGAGGGGAATAGGAAGTTATTGTGTAATGGGATAGAATTTCATTTTTACTAAATGAAAAGCATTCTGAAGATGGATGGTAATGATGGATGAACAAAATTATGAATATGTTAAATACCACTGAATATACACTGAAAAATGGTTAAAATGGTAAATTTTGTTATGAATCTTTTAACACAATTTTTAACAATTAGAAAAATATATTGAAGAGACATCAGAGAATATTATAAAACTAGATTGTGAATAACTCATATAAGAGCTGGATGTTTATACTGATATTGCCTCAAGGCAAAAAAATATACATATACTATTTTTAAAAACAAGAGATGAGGGGTTCTATGTATAGAGGAGGAGGGAGTGTATGGGAAATCTCTGTACCTTCTCAGTTTTATCAACCTAAAACTCTAAAAGCATTTTAATTAAGAAATTTTTTAAAAAGGCAGAGATATTGATTGATTTAGACGTTAAACCAAGTAGACATGTTAAAATTTTTAATCTAATTGTCAAACCAACAGAAGAAATAAAGAAAATAGAATCAATCCCATAGAAAGCAGATACAAATTTTTAAAGCATGGAATATGCAGTATTAGTAGAAATCACAAGCCAAGACAGCCACGGTAAATCAAAATGTATCAGTAGTCACAATAAATGTAAAGGGACAAAAATTGACATGTAAAGGCAGAGATAAGCTTAGATGGAGGTCTCTCTCTTCCTCCCAGTCTGTTCCATTCCTCGTGACTTCTCACACACACTGACCTTTGTTGAGTCCACCTAGCTGTACGATGTATAGGGAAAAAATAATAATTACCCACAAATTGAGCTTAGCTCACCAATGAAAGAGTGATTTAACATTAGGAAAATATGCTATGAAAATATGCTATGTAACTTGGTATATTACCTGACTTCGTGAGAAAACATAGTTATTGTCACAATAGGTACAAATAGAAGTATTAGGAAAATTATATAAACTTACGGGGTACCAGTCTAATTTCATTACGTGATGGCTTGTGTAATGGTCGAGTCAAGGATTTTAGAATACCCATCACCCAGATAACATACATCATCACCAGCACATAATTTCTCATCCTCCAGCTTCTGCCACCCCCGTGCCCTTCCTACTCTTTGCAGCCAGTAATTTCACCCTCCAGGTGCACATGTAGACATTTTTAGCACCCACTTATGAGTGAGAAAATGCAGTATTTGTTTTTCTGTGTCTGACTTGCTTCACTTAAGATTATAATCTCCGGTCTTACCCATTTTGCTTCAAAAGACATGATTTTATTCTTATTGTTGAATAATATTCTATTGTGTATGTATGCCTCATTTTCTTCATCCAAGGACTCATTGATGGACATTTAGATCGACTTCATATCTTTTCTATTGTATATAATCCTATACACATATCATTTTGAGGTATTTATTTCTTTTTCTTTGGGTAGCTACCCAGTACTGGGATTGTTGGATCAACTAGTACTTCTATTTTTAGTTATTTGAGAAATCCCCATACTGTTTTCCATAGAGTTTGCACTAATTTACATCCCCACTAAAAAGGTATAAGGGTCCCTTCATTTGCATCCTCACCAACATCTGTTGTTTTGGTTTTTATTCGCCATTCTGACTGGTAGGCTGGTACCTCATTGTGGGTTTAGGCAAATAGAAGCCTTGGATAAAAAAAATAAAATTATGATTATTTAAATAGATGCTTTTGATAAAATGCTCTATTCATTGATAAAAATCTTATCAGATGTGTAATACATGTGTTAATATAGACTAGCTCATGGTACAATAATAAATAAACTCTGCTGTTGTAGTGGCTCAGCACAGCAAAAGTTTATTTCTCTTTTGCATCACAGTCCAAAGTGAGTCATGTGACTCTCCTCTAAGCTCTGACTAAGGCATGTGGGGGTCTTTCCATTTAATGAGGCAATAATATTATATTTAAAATGTGGCCTTCATTGTTACCATGGAAGGGGAGGAGACAGCATGGGGAAGATGTCTCATTTGGGTGGGAATGGATGAATATAGCCATGGCTGAAGGTGAATTTATCACATCTCATATTTCATCTTACATAATTCAGGTGCATGGCCCAGCCAACTTAAATCTAAGGGAAGGTCATACCCTTAGTTTGATATTCGACTGGGCCTTTGTAGCTCAAAGCCTTTTAAAATCTCTCTCTTACTATTTGGAAGTCTGGAAACCATCAGCCTCTCCAACCATAAAAAGATCTGAATTTCTGTATTTTTTCTTTTTTCTTGCATACTGGTAAGAAAGATGGTAAAAGGTAAGCCTAGCCCACCTTTCCCCCGTCTCCCCCTAAATGAAGTCAATAGTACTAAGTATGCACTTCTAACATTCTGGTTTTCAGTCTTTTCCCTAGAGCAACAAACCCATCAGACGTATGTTCTCTCTCCCAAGCTATGGCAGGTGGTGGTTTTATATCACATAATATGGGTCTTCACTGCTCTTGATATTGATATTAGGTGTCATCTGGCTCCCAACTTCTAGGCCAAAGCTCATTCTTATTTATGTGTTTATTTTTATGATAGCAACATTCCAGTTCAGATTACCAATTACTGTTATCAGTCATATTTTGTCAGGAAAAATAGAAAATACTGTACGTATGTTGGATCAGAAGTTGTTTACCATAGAGTTTAAACATTGGAGGGCTGGAGTAAAGTTCAGGAGGACTATTTGCAGGAAATTCAGAGGTACAGGAAGATGCCAGTTTGGTTTAAAGGGGTGCACACAAGAGGGACGATTCTCTAAGGATCTTTGGGTATTATGGGCAAAACTTCTGCATTCTCCTCTCCTGGTACTTGGACTGCACTGGTTCTGGAGAACTGTGGCTTATTTAGTTTCTCCCTGCCTACTCATACAAGTAACCATCATTAGTAGAGTCTGACTGGAATACTGTTTGAGTTTGGAAAGAGCTTGGAAAGGTGGAAATGATATTGAATATCAACAGCTAGTATGTGGCACAGAAGGGAGCTTCCTTGATTTGATAGTAGACATTTTAAGGAGCTTGACACTAACCATTGTTCTTAATTCTAAAATCCCTTTAAAATCAGGAGCAGAATAAGGATCCCCACGAGTACCATTTTCATTTAATGTTAGACTGGGGTCTCAAGGCAGTAGTTCTATAAAATAAGAAAAATAAGAGTATGAAAGATTGAAAGGAAGAAATGGAACTATCATTGTTTGTAGAGAACTTGATCGTATATATTCAAAATACAAGAAAATGTATAAACTCAATATTGATTTAAAATTGTGTTCCAATGCATCAGCTACAATTAGGAATTAGTTTTCAAACGTCAATGTTTGCAACAGTAGCAGAAGATCAAGAGGCCAAAAGAAAAATATTAATGAAAGATGAATAAAAAAATTATAGAAAACCAATGGCTATAACATGTATATTGTTGAGAATATTCTGTATTGTGAAAACAATAGTTCTTCCCAGATCTGTATGTCCAGTACAATCCCAATCAAAATCCCTGCAGTGTCCATGAATTAAGAAAATGGATTGGATGGTGCCTGTGGCTCAAAGGAGTAAGGTACCAGTCCCATATGCCGGAGGTGGTGGTTTCAAACCCAGCCTCAGCCAAAAACCACACACACACACACACAAAAGAAAATGGGTAACTGAATTGTGGTTTATTGGTGTACTGGAGCATTATACATAGAAGATAAAATAAACAAAGCAGAGCTAAACTTACAAAATAACACTGAATACAAAAAAGTTTTAGAAAGATATGTATTCCATTAAATGTTAAATCATGGCTGCTCTGACCCCCACAGTTGGTTCAAGGTCAAGCTGCAAGTGTTGAATATTCTGTGTGGGTTACATGACTGACTACTGGGTGCCATATTGTTTATTTGGAAAAATAACTTTTGACTTCCAAATCTCGTGCTTCTGTGCCACAATAAATTAGGGATTATATATTAGAGTTAATAGTTTAGTACAAATGACATCTTTTAGTGAGAAAGGGGCAAGTGACTGGTAAAGCAGTTAACGGGGCTATCGAGGGAGGGGTTATGACTCATTTAGCCCTTTGAGTGTGGTTCTAAGTTACTGAAGAAGCTATGAAGCTTTGAGAATCATTGTTGGAAGATAAAATATTGCCCAGTAGTATTTTGTACCTGCTGATATCAATTTCCAAAGATCAAGATAGAGCTCCTTTAATTGTTTATTTCTTGGTGGGTATTCCTCCTTCCTTCTTTGGGGTGCCATGCTGTTCTCGCACCCTTCTCCCCTGTCTTCCCCTCAGTCACCCCTGGCCCTCTGCTCTCTGCTTTCTTCCTTACCTTCCCCGCACACTCCTCCCCCTGTCTAATTAAAACAAACTTACACTGTTATATACTAAAAAAAAAAATTGGATATTTACTTGGTTGGAGTCTTCCTCCATCCATTCTGACTGATATTCACTGAAGTAACTCGCTGAACCCCCAAATGTGGCAATCATGCACCCCCTGCTATTATCTGCTCCAGACATTAACAAGTGAGACATTGGTACTGTGGATAAAGCTTCCCTTTTGGACTGAAGCCATCAGCAACATTGCCCCTCCTTTGTTCTCTATCCTCTGACTTGTTTATAAAATTACTGTTTTCCCTCTGTTATACACACACGATCCAACTTGAGTGATGGTGGTTTGGTAGTTAAGTGGCCTTTCTCGAAATTAGAAAATGATCTTGTGACAGGATGAGGCTTGAAATTGCTCTCTTTATGAAATGAGCATCTCTCCGTTTGCAAGATTAACTCAAGTCCCACTGCGGGAACTGGCAGCAGAATTGCCCGAGCAGTTTGGTGACTGGACGGAACTTTTCCTATAGGAGTCACGTAGCTGTCCGGCTGCCGAAACTCGAATTCAGTCCCCCGTTGTTAGTTTTCTGACAGCCTTTTCCGGAGAACAGTTTGAAGAGCGGAGAGCCCTGTTTCTGAGACAGAGAAGTGTTTTCACACCTGAAGTGTAATTTCACACCTTGTGTTTCTCAGCAGATAAGTGCATAAAATAACACATCCAACCGGAATAGAAAAAGATCAACATAGAAAGGAAACTGCAGGTTGTAATTTGTTTCCTATCTTACAATGCTTTTGGGAAAGAACAGTAAATGACAGCAATCTGGGTTTACGCTTTAGAAAGTTTGACTGGTTGGTAGGCAGGAAAATGAACAGTAAATCCTACTCAATTCGCTGCCTGCATTGAACAGCGTGTACAGAACGATAGGATTGTCAAAATTAACATCTTGATTTTTTAATGAATAGCATGCGCATATGTTAGTAGTAAAAATTGTAATCAAAAGGCAATAAATTGATAAATTAGATGATTTAAATAAAAATATAATTGTCTGAGGGGATAATTTTCTTTGTAATGATCCATTCGGGGATTTTAGCAAAAGTAGACCATGTTGGTAAAATGTGGATGTTTTCCCCCCTTTCCATAAATGAATGAACATAATGTCCATCACTGGTCTATAACATTTTAGTAAAGGGATTATTAAGTGAGGGGTTTAGCTTCATTTCACAAGTTTGAAAACTTAAGAGCAAAAGAAGGAGAGTTGAGCTCCCTGGAGAGTCAGGCACATTCATTGCAAAATTCTCACTGCAGGTCTACTACATGATAGCGAGAGGCCAGGCATGAAGCGTACAGTGCTTAAAAAAAGCAATCCCATGGGTGTCACCTGTGGCTCAAAGGAGTGGGGCGCTGGCACCATATGCCGGAGGTGGCAGGTTCAAACCCAGCCCCGGCCAAAAAAAAAAACAAAGCAATCCCTCTCTCTACCATGGGGGAACTGACGATATTTGCAGGCAACTTGAGTGATGGCGGTTTGGTTTTTAAGTGGCCTTTCTCATAATTAGAAAATGATCTTGAGTTGTGACAAGATGAAGCTTGAAATTGCTCTGGATAACCACAGAGACAGCCTATGCTGAGACAGGCTGATACTGGGTTTTGGTGGTGGTCACAGGAGGGTTCTCTGATCCAGGGCTAGTGCAGAGTCCGGGAGAGATGTCAGCAATGATTCCTGGAAAAAGTGATGTCCAAACTGAAACTAATGAAGAGAAGTCTTATGAGGCTATCAGTTGGGCACAGAGAGCCCGTACAGAAGTGAAAGCAAAGGAGAACAGGTGGGTCAGAGGAAGGGAGGAAGTTCATTGTGGTAGAAATGCAGTGTGTGATGGCAGCCGGGGTGGGCAATGAGGCTGGAAGCTGAGGAGAGCTAAAGTGTAGAGACTGACCAAGAAATCAGCTTTTATGCAGAGACTAGGAGGAAGCCCCGACCTCAAGGTTTTTGTTTCTTCATGAAAGTAACACAACCAGATCTGCAATTTACAAAGACGGGTCTGGCAGTCCACTGACTAGGAGGTCAGTGAGGAATCATGAGTTGATACAGGAAAGAGAGGCTGTGACCTGAGCTTATGAAATCCACTCAGAGTTCAGTGACATTGGGGATGGGAAGAAGTGAGTCCATCTGGGGAACTATCTAGCAAGTAGCATCAATAGAAACTGGCCACTGATTGAGTGGACTGGAGGGAAGGAAGCCAGTCTTGTCAAAAATGAAGTTCTGGTTTCGGAGTGGGCCGATAGGGGAATAATACAGAAACGGGCACAGGGGCAGCAGCGTTTCAGAGCTGGGGATGTGTTGAGTGGTAAGACGCCTGTAGAATGATTGAGAGAAGGAGCGTGGTATTCAACTGGATCTTGAATTTGGGAGAAAAGTCTAAGCCAGATCCATGCACTTGGTAGTTGTCATTGGAACCCTGGAAGTGGATGACATGTTCCAAGGAGTATGCAGACAGTGAGAAGAAAAGAGATTCTCTAACTCAGGCATAAAACAGCCACGTGAGGGCGGTGCCTGTGGCTCAAGGAGTAGGGCGCCGGCCCCATATGCTGGGGGTGGCGGGTTCAAACCCGGCCCCGGCCCAAAATCGCAACAAACAAACAAAAACCAGCAACATGACTGTGAAAAGGAGAGCACACGAGGAGAAGAATGTATGCATTTATCTTGTTATAAATGAAATGTGAGTGGAGAACTGTGCCTGTCCACAAACTTGGCACACATGCCCATGGACACGCGTGAACAGCTGTGTATGCAGGGTTCTAATGAACACCGGCAGCGTGCTGTAGTGAGCTGTAGGAAGTACGAGGGGTGCAAGGTAACCCCCCCTTTCTTAATAATCTATGCAAGCACCAAGACCCAGGCCTAAGACTACTAATAAGCTGAAAGGGGAACTCTGCAGCCATCTGAATGTTAGAAGTCAACAGGCAGAGACGGAGAGCACTGATGATTCTCGTTCCCTCCCCACCCCTCCATTTTTTGTCTTAGATACATATGGAAAACTCTTTCTCCTCAATTCTGTGGGTCAAGAGATGTCCCGCTGCAAGACGTCCATTCGCCGTGGGCAGCCCAACCCTGTCTATAAGGAGACCTTTGTGTTCACGGTGGCCCTCTTTCAGCTCTCCGATGTCACGTTGATGATCTCCGTGTATAACAGGCGTACTATGAAGCGTAAAGAGATGATTGGCTGGATCGCTCTGGGCCAGAACAGCAGCGGGCAGGAGGAGCAGGATCACTGGGAGGAAATGAAAGAGACCAAAGGCCAGCAGGTGTGCCGGTGGCACGCTCTGCTGGAGTCCTAGGCCTGCCGGCCAGCGCTGGTCAACTGCGTCCACCTCCGTCACCTGCGTTGCTGATGGGTGACACCTGGTCAGTGCCTCCTGGCAAGGGTTTCAGGCTTTTAAACAGAGATTCTGCTAACCCCTGGGACATCTGAGTGGGAGCATTTTTGGGTTTCTCAGATGTTTGATTTGGGTTTAAATATTGTAATTAAAACCCCCACATGTATAGCCAAGTGTACTATAGGGAAATGTTACCACAGTTCAGACCTCTGATGATGAGTTAGCTGGTGATAATGGATTGTTAAGTTTGGGTTCAGACTATGAGAGGAAGCGTCTCCTGCTTTCTCTGTTGGCTTAAGGAGTAGCCGAGATCGCAAGGGAGCTGTCACGTGTAGCCACTGAGGTGCAGAATCAATCATCTTAATATGGTGCAAATCCAGAAATGAATCAGATGCTCGGGCTCAAAGAACAATGTGAGTGTAACCCCTAATTCCTTATTTCACATTTTTCTCTTGATCAAAAAAACCCTGTTTACCAAAAAAGTAAATACTGTACTTTGCACTGACAAAACAAATTTGTATTAATTTAATACCGCTTTTATCTCACATATACCACGGTTTCTATGGGATTTGTTTAGATGAGTCTTTTTGAAGATGGAAAAGAGTTCAAAAACTACGGTTGTAAGACAACTTGTCTACTTTTGAGTACGTAAGATTTCAAACTTATAACTTTCAAGGTTCTTATGCTTTCTCGCCTAATAAATTCTTACAGAAAGAGATAAAAAACCAAAAAACCTCCTTTAGTCATAGATTGATTTTTCGGAATCTGGTGTTCTTTGGATTTTTTTTCTATATTCGATTATCTATACTCAGATGTGTGTTTTGAATGTACTCCTGCATGTAAACCATGTTTTTAAAATTTTTTTAATGCATTATTTTTCATCCTTCGAGTACAGTAAATTGCCTATGATGGGTCTTTACTACATATTGATTTGATTCTTCAAAAGGAACATGTTATAATATGAATGAAGAAATAGTCTTAGTTTGTATGGAATGACACTCAGTTTTTCTTTGAGCATTTGAAGTGCCTATACCTGTCATTTTTATGGCATTTGCAACAACATATATTAGTTGCTGTTTGCATCCTAGACACGTGCAATTGAGAAGAGTGCTGGTCTTACATGGTTATGGCGTGGGGTTTTACTTATGACTTATTTCACACACTTATGGAGTGTGTTTGTTTTATTTTTTTCATAGACTTGAGCCCTTGATTTCATTGGCAGTAATAAAAACGGGGGTGGGGGAGGAAGAAGTGTGTGTACATTTAACCCTGTGCCCGGGTGCAGCTCTTCTGAGCAATTGCTCAGTGATTTATTTTTAGCTTCTCTGCTTCACTGCTGACTTTTTCCTGTCTGTGAGCAGAGTGACAGCTAGTGACGGCTGTATACAGTTAAAACACACAACTCCTCCTCGGCTCTGCATTTTGACAGATTGTAAGCGTGGGCTGTAACCCTTGAAGAACATGCTTCCCCTTTGCGGTGTGTAGGGGTTACCCCGACAAGCCCAGCGGAGGGCACAGGATAACTTTACTATGCTTTCAGGGCTCGATCTCTCAAAGAAATGACTTTATATGGAAGAATCAGAATGCGTAAAATAAATTAGTGTCTTGATTTCTTTTCAGGTCGTGAGGGTTTCACAGGGGCTGCTCTGTCATTAGGAATAAGTATTAAAACCCGGCTCCTTTGAGGGTTTATGGACCTTTCTCGGGGAGACCACAAAGTGCTTCTCCAGCACCATCGCCACTCACCGCTGAGTGGTCTTTGCAGCATGGCCAAGTCACCGAGTAGAACTGAGTGCGGTTGATGGAGTGCGGCACAAAGGATCAGCTTTTCACGTCCCTTCCTCTCTTTACACCTTGTGTGAAAAGGGAAGCAGAGCTGCCTCTTACGCCCTCCTTTATGTGGTGACATAATAGCAGCATTCACGTCCAAATTTACATTTGAAAAAAAATCTGTATATATTGTACAGACGGCCCGCGTTTCCCCTCATAATCTCCTCTCTGCGTGCTGCTGCACCCCTGCATCGCGGTGCCCCACAATCACCTACACCTGTTCCCCCGCCCGGCTGGTGCCGTACCCCTGGGCACTGGTCCACTTGCCAGCAGTCTGCTTGTGCCACCATTTACAGGGAAGGGATGCCTGGAAAGCGATTTTTATTTTTTATAATTCGTACTTTGTTGGTGCTGCTCACCAGAGAGGCTGCGTGTTCGTCTTGAATAGACAGCAACATTCTCCTTCAGCTGATTGCGTACACATAAAATGCTAAAGACAAGATACATTCAAATGTGGGGCTGTTTTTTTTTTTTTACCCTGATTTGAAATTCTAGTTTAGTAAGATCTTTTGATTTTGTGCACTTAAACTCCCTTATTTTCTTGGCAAAGTCTAGACACAAATGCATTTAGCACGTTTTTCACTTGAGCTTTTTACATCTCCATTTGCTTTTCAAAAGAGTTATGAAAGGTAATTAGTCGGTTCTGCAGTGAAAAACCCACTTTCCTATTTCACATAGCTGATGATTAATATCTCATAAGGGCCCTGACGTGGTGGCAGAGCTAGCTTTTGTTGCACGAGTACTTCTTCCATTGATTTTTCCTGAGGAGCATGCTTTTGAAATAATACTGTTGACAGCAAATGAAGCATCAAGTTTGTGGATATCCGCTTTATGGGTGGCTGCCTTCAGGGCACAGGTGTACACAGATCGGGAAGGGCCGGTCTCCAGGCACACTGGTAGCTGTTGCAATCCCTACTCCCTTCTGACTTCTGTGAATGTTTTAAATGGACCATTCACCAGGCAGCTGAACACTGCTCCTAGCCCCCCATCCCTCTCTGGCTCCCACTGTGACCCACAGTTTTTTTGCTGATGCCCCATCACTGTGGGCTGGGGGAGGGGCCGCGGTCTGGCCTTCCATGATGTTGGAAGACTTGGCAATGCCTTTGTGTGGGTTACACTTGGCATTTCACCTGCGCAGAGTCTGGGAAAGAATCACCACATCAGCAAGGGGTACAGAGAGGATGATGTCGTGTTGTCCCTCACTTTGACGTATGAACTCTGACATCCTTCAGGGAAAGTTAACTGATTTCAGACGTCGATATTCTCCTTAGTGGCAGGTGCTCGTCAGCCTGGAATACAGCTTCTGCCTTTTCAGAGAGGAGATCTAAGAATATTTTACAAATTATAGTTACCTCTTGGTCGGTCACTGTGTATCACATCAGTGGCTGTACTGGATGATCTTAGGTGGGAACCAAAGCTCTTTTCTTTCCAAGTAGAGTATTATTTAAATAGAAGCTACCTTCAGGTTAACTAGGAGTGCGTCCCTGCAGACACTCAACTGATCTGATGGATGATTCAGGGTGGACATCAAACTCTAGGTTTTCCCCAAACCTGACTGTATTAAGAGCATAAAAGTGAATAGCCAGGGATGATTTATAAGTGACATAAAACCAAATGGGGAGATATTCTTTACTGACAAACAGGACTGCAAAGCACATGTGATCTCTCCTCTTATTTTTTGAGGAAACTGTGCTTAAAGAATATTCCTTCCATTCTCTTGGATTCAAGAACAAAGCAAATGATAGTTATGAAAAGGTAAAAATATTTTTATTGTATTAAAGAAATAATTTAGGCAAAGCTATTTAAAAAAAAACAACCCCAAAGTTATAGAGCATTTGTACAGAAGAAGCAAAAAATATGCATTTAGCATCCACCAGCGTATAGTATTTATTCATGAAGAGTAAGCAAATAAATGAAAAGACATTTCAGAGTGACTAGCTTTCATTTTTTTCAAAACTTGTAGGATTCTGGTTTTCCAGTTAAAGATGGGGGGAAATAAAACTGGCCTAACACAATGAAGTTGGCACAGCTCTGTGAAGTTGGCACAGCCTGTGGGGTCTTTGCCTGGGCTTGGATGGAACTCTGTTAACTGTGTGGCTGTAAGAAAATTACTTAGCCAGTTTCTTCAACTGGAAAATGGAAATTATAGCTACCTCATAAAGCTTTTAAAAAGATATCAATGAACTCATGGATGCAATGCCCTAGCATGGAACCTGGCCTGGAGCTAGCATCCTGTGTTCCTTCTCAAGACTGTGCTTGAAGAAGGAAACATTTAAGATTTATTTCTCTTCCTTGCAAAGGTAATTGTGACACTAGGGAAAAATTAAAAAAAGATAGGCTCATAATGCCATCCTGGATTTATTGATATTTATATATATAGAAGTCTCATCAGGACAAGCTGATCAGAGATAACCCTGGTATGTGGAAGACGCTGAGTCTTCATAGATGCCAAGTAAGGTGTAACTCAGTCTTTATTTTTTTTTTAAATTCCTGAGTTTGGGTAGGGTACAAAAACCTTGGTGCTTGTGTACATCTTGATAAATCACACACAAGGCCTTTCCTCACCCTATCTCTGCTGTTCATACAGGGACAGTATCTTGTTGTCCCCATCAAAATTGTTGGTGAAGAGAACAATTTGATGGTTTATTTCACCTTTGATCTGAAAAAGTAAAGTATATGGTGTCTCTGTGAGGACAGTTTAAAAGATGGACAATACTTTTTGTTAACTTACATCATATATCCACTTATCTCCTTAAAAAAGTTTTAAATGGTCCAGGCACACAGACATCAAAACTTATCTAACTCGTTGACTGAAAAGTTCTGTTCAGAACCATGTATCACTGTTGCCCTTACAAGGTCATAATGAAAGGAATTCTGTCAGTTGGTAGTAACTCCTTTTTAAGATGGTTTTTGAGAGTGACTTGTTGGTATAATAGAAAGCGTGTTCACTTCTTCCTAACTGATTCAACCCTTGAGTAAAGAGGAGTTTCCTAAGAACTAAGAAAAACCTCTGTCAACATTTGATCTGGAGACACAGGAACAGACCACCTCACGTCTACTGTAACCAAGCACCCTGAACAAGTCAAATGCTACTTGTGGTTTTAAACTTAGCGTGATTCTGGGACGGAGAACTGAGGCTGTCCTCCCAATTTTGCCAAATTGACAAAGTGCTGTCTCGAATTCTAGGGTTCCCAATTTAGGAGCACCACCTCTTAGCTTAGGGCTTTCGTTGGGAGCAATTCCACCTGTGGAGGCATTAAAGGGTTTGGATGGGAAGTGAGAAGGCAGTGGGATGATTCTAGTAATAATTTTCCAAAATGCAGGGTCTAACCAAGAGGCTGGTGTGCAGTTTCTCTTCTTGGGCACATGGGTTGTGATTCAGAGAATCCATGTAAAATCACGTCAAGACATGGAGTGATTACATATAAGGGGGATTATATGAAGTTTGTTTCTCATTAATTCAAAATGTATTCATTGGATTTCCTCTTGTCTAGCACTGTTCTATTTGGGAGAGTAAAGAATTTAAAATCTTTTTGGAGGCTCGGTGCCTATGGCTAAGGCGCCAGCCACATACACCTGAGCTGGTGGGTTCAAATCCAGCCCCGGCCCACTGAACAACAATGACAACTACAATCAAAAAATAGCCAGGCATTGTGGCGGGCGCCTGTAGTCCCAGCTACTTGGGAGGCGGAGGCAGGAGAATCGCTTGAGCCCAGGAGTTGGAGGTTGCTGTAAGCTGTGATGCCACAGCATTCTACCCAGGGCAACAGCTTGAAGCTCTGTCTCAAATAAAATAAAATTAAATTAAATTAAAATAAAATCTTTTTGCAGTGCTGTGACCACACATTGAAGCAGTAGTCATCATAAAAACAATGCTTACCAATATACTGTTGTTAAGTTGGTCTAATCACAGGCCGTAAAAGTAGAGTTCTTTTCTACGGGTTCTTGGAAGAAGGTGAAACCTACTGGCTGAATTAATTGGGAAGAGCCTCTAGCAAACCCCAGATTCGCAGTGAGACTTGGTGGAGCTAGAGGAGAGATGACAAAGAAAGGTCACAGACTCATCATCTTTGGAAGTCTTGTGAGATGGAAAAATCTGCCTGAAATGCTGGCTCTGTGTCAAGAAGAATGGACGGGCCCAGGAATAAAGCCTTTATAAAGTTCCTTCTAAGTCTAATATTTTGGGTGTAGCCTAAACACAGAAACAGTAACAACGCTCTGTGCTTGTCCTCTTCCCTCGGGACACTTTTCCCACATGGATTTTTCTCTGTGTCGTAGAAGATTTTCTCTGAGGGGTTTCCGTCTGGGTTTTGTTGAGGTGACTGTGTTTAGGCTCAGGCTGATTTCCTGTCCTACGGTGCTTTGACTGTTTTTGTTTCCCTTGGGTCACAAAGCAGTATCCTGCAAGCACAGGCACAGGCGATAATTACCTATGTTTATAGCCACCGTGAAACCTGTGAAACAGCTTGAGGCTTTGCAGAGCGAACTCACAGGCAGGCATGGAGGTCTGTGGCCATTCTTAGAATCAAGCCAGTGAGGCGGCTGACTGCTCTCCCGCCTCACTAATGCAGCTCCCTGGGAGTTTTCACTTCGTATTTTTAGCGACAGACTGACCAATTCTTCTCTGAGGTGGTGAGAAGGCCGACTTCCCACTGGGATTGCCGCATTGATGCATTCTTTTGCTTTCCTTCATTTTCCTGTTAAAGTTTCTACCTGTTGGTTTTTATTATTTGAGTTTATCCATCATGTATTCACGCACAAAGTGTAATGTGTCCCAGACTCTAGGCGAGGGGCTGGAGAATAAGTTAAGCAGTTATCTTTATTTCTAAATATTTTAAAAGAAAACTAGATTCTGATAAGAACTCTAAATGAACAGTAATATCCTTTATTACCCTTTAATTTTTGGCTTAATATATATTCTCTTTACCCATCTGGAAAGCAGAGGATTTAGGTAAGGTAGAAGTTTTTACTCTGTCTCTAGTTAAGAAATAAATATATTGTTAGTCCATGTTTCCTTTTGAAATAAATGGATATATTTTGCATCTGGGGAAAGACTTACTTTATTTTATTTTTTGAGACAGAGTCTCTTTATGTTACCCTCGGTAGAGTGTGGTAGCATCACAGCTCACAGCAAACTCTAACTCTCAGGCTTAAGCAATTCTCTGGCCTCAGCCTCCCAAGTAGCTGGGACTCCAGGCGCCCACCACAATGCCCAGCTATATTTTTGTTGCAGTTGTCATTGTTACTTAGCAGGCTCAGGCCAGGTTCGAACCCCCTGCCTCAGAGTATGAGCTACAGGTGCCGAGCCTGCGGAAATACTTTTATAATTGAAGATTGAACACTCTTTGCAAGTCAGTAAATTTGACCCTGGAATGCTAGGTCTGTACAAACCAATGTGACAGTTTTTATGAGCTCTGTGCTTTAATTGTAAAAGGCGTTGCTACCCTTCATTTTTTTTTTTTTTTTTTTTTGGTAGTTTTTGGCTGTGGCCGGGTTTGAACCCACCACCTTTAGTATATGGGGCCTGTGCCCTACTCTTTTGAGCCACAGGCGCCACCCCAGTGCTACATGTCTTTCTTAACATTGTTTCATTGTCAAGTTCCTTATAGTTAATACCTGGAGCAAACTTTACTAATTTTGCCACCTTTCCCTGTGGACCATGATAATCTTTATTAATTCACAGCTCTGCCAAATTATAAAGCAGGTTTTTATTATGCTACCATACCAATGCAGACTCAAATTAGATTTTATTACAGTATTAAGAGATACAAAGTCCTTTTCAGAATTTTAAAATTTTATTATAAATTTTGTTAAGTTTGTAAAGTGTTATACACTTTATTTAGGGACAGAGATTTCTATTACAATATTTGTTGGAGTAAGATTTGACCTGTATTTTCAGGAAAAAGCATAGTGGTCTTTGTGAGCTATTTCATTTGTTTTTTAAAGAAATGAATAAACTTTTAGAGTAGTTTTAGGTTCATAGCAAAATTGAGCAGAAAATACAGGGTTGCCCTATCTCCTGTCCCCCACACATGACCTCTCCCTGTAAACATCAGCCACAATAGCACACTTGTTACATCAGTGAACCTACCTTGACGCGTCATCATTATATGCAGTGCAGAGCTGACATTGGGGTTCACTCTTGGTGGTGTACGTTCTGTGGGTTTTGACCAACGTGTATCCCTATGTGCCACTGTTGTATCACACAGGTTTTCGTTGCCCTAAAAATCCTCTGGGCTCTGTCTGTTCATTCCCCCCTCTTCCCTAAGCTCTGACCTTCCCACTGTCTCCATAGCTTTGCATTTTCCAGAATGTCATATAGTTGGAACCATACAGTCCGTAGCCTTATTCATGCTGTTTTTTTTTTTTCCACTTGGTAAAATGCATTTAAGTTGCCACCAGGTCTTTTCACGGCTTTCTACCTCATTTCTTTTAAGTGCTGTATAATATTGCATTGTCTAGAAATATCACAGTTTATGACCTATATACTTTTATTTCTAGGTCCAAAATTGCTATGGCACATTTCGTTAATGTGTATGTTCTCAGGAAAAATAAATGCATTACTTTATATGATCCATCCAATTAAACATAGCAACTTCCAGTCTAGAATCAATTTCATCTGTATGGTACTGGGCTTATTTTGCATTATGAAAAATATCACAACTTATTTTCATAAGTTATGTTAACTTATTTAAGGTATTTCCCCCTCATTGGGATCTAAGCAGGAGAAGGTTCTGAAGGCCGTAAGGATATGATCCCAAGTTTAGTGATTCTGTAGTGGTTTCTATTTTTGAGCAATGATTTAAACATACATTGATAAAAAGTGCTAATTACATTATTACTGATTCATGATAGAAAACCACCTTCTGTTACTAGTTTATATGACTTTGTACTTACTACTCCTGCCGAGAGAAAGGAAGTTTTACGACTGTGTCCTGTCATGGTTCAGTATACAACTTAGTTAAAAATAGTAGGTAAGCATCTGGATCCCACAGCCGCTCGGAATTCTGAATGGAGGGAGATGACCCACGATAATGTGCAGGTTGGGTGAACAAGGAGATAGGTGATGGAAAGTTACACTGTAACCATGCCGGGTGAGTGGGAAGGCCCAAGTGATGATCAATATCTGACAAAGATTTTGGGATTATTTATATGTGTACTGACCTCCCTTTGCTTTGTAGCTGATCTGGCTTTTCTGCAGAGATGAAGGTGTGGTGGCAGAAAGAATATTGAATTTAAATTAAAGAGACCTGTGTTCTGGTACCAAGTCTTCCACTAATGAGCTCTAAAATGTCCATTTGCAAGCTCCTCAAGCCTTAATTTTTGCACCTATCCAGTGGGAATAGTCGACTCATTTTACCTATGTTTACCAGGGAATTGCAGGAATAAGATTCATTCATTGCATCATTGATATAATGAACACTTAAGCCCCCACTATGCACCAGGGCCATACGTACGACAAGGTAACAGAGGGAAAGAAATGTCACAGAATTTTTAAAGATTGCAGTGTATTTGAAGACTGCAGGATATTTTATCATTTCATAAAAGGTCAGATGAACTCTTTATGTCAATATGTCAAAGTAATTGACACTTTTACATCTCTGTCAGTCGTTAAGCTGTATTCACAGAGTTTCAGGAATTTATTTGACTACAAGCTATTGTTGGAATGGTTTTTCACCATTCTACCTCTCAGAAGATAGAAATAAAACACTGGGTTTTAACTTTTTTGTTCAAACACTGACCACTGAACAAATTGCAAACCTCTCTTTTCCACAGGTTTACCAACCTTCGAATTGAACACGGACCATTCTTTAGAGAAATTTAACGTTGAGCCCAGGGAAAGTATTAAAATCCCCACAAAATAGGATTTAAATGCAGTACTTAGAAAAATTCTTTCCCCACTAGATAATAATGCATTATTATTTTTCGAAAATCGGGCTTATGATCTTTCTCCTTCCTGGTGACTCTCCTCACCCATATAATCATTTTCTTCCTAAATAAATGCTCTTTATCTCTCAGAAAAAGTAAAGATTAAAAAAAATCATTTTTAAAGTACATCCAAGATTTCATAGCAATATTTTATTTGTGTTCACAGTACAAGATAAATCTGACTTTTTCTCAATTCTTTTTGGTCTTCATATGGCTTCTGAAACAGTTGTTCCTATTCACACTTTTATGTTTCACCATATGCATACTGTGTGCAGCTCTGTTGTTTTAAAATATTTTATTGGTTTTCCTTTATATCTCAACTTTTGATGGGTGTCCTTGAAGAACTTTCATGAAAAAAATGTAAATGTGAATGAGTCATTCATTTTGAACATACGTTACTATTTTAGGAGATTTTCTGGAGATTTCACCCTATGTGGAGTACACTGTTCTTAGCAGGAGATGTGTTTTATATTCTACTCACAGCTGGATGCTGCAGATGTGTTAACACTGCAAACTTCTTACTTTTTCTATTCCATGTTTATTTTAAGGCATTATTTATAAGTACTAGACTGCCCTGGGTTTTTGGTGGTTGTCAATAGTTTTATGAATTTCACTTAGGGAGGTAGTTTTTGGTTTTATACCAAAAAGGAAGACCAAGGTGGTCTTTCTTCAGGTGTCCTCAAACTTTTTAAACAGGGGGCCAGGTCACTGTCCCTCAGACCGTTGGAGGGCCGGACTGTAGTTTAAAAAAACAACTATGAGCAAATTCCTATGCACACCGCACATATCTTATTTTGAAGTAAAAAACAAAATGGGAACAAATACAATTCACGCCAACGCATGTGGCCCACAGGCCGTAGTTTGAGGACCCCTGCCTAGATTTCTAAGTCACTAGAAGAATTCTTTGGTGAATTGATTGTTCAAGGACAGACTCTCCTGTTTTAGGAAAGGAGCTGATAGAAGCCTATTTCAGCGCCTCATGGGCATTTTCACACTGGCTGCTATCCTATTTCCTCAGCTAGTGTTCCAGAAGAGAATTCCTAGGTGGTCCAGAGATTCAAAAGAGAAAAATAAAATATTTTCTCCTCCAAAGGGTTGGACTTTCATTCTGGAAACCTCAGAAAATCTTCAGAACATTCCATAGAGTTGTACCTGTGTTTCTGATAGTATGACTATCAGATTTACGCTGTCTCCTAGGGAAAGCATGAATGTATCTCTAAACTGTTATCAGAACAAACAGCTGTAGAATGTAATGACCCATCCCATTCTAAATTTACTTCTATTGGTGAATAATCTGTGTGTGAGGAAACGGTTTGGAAATTTTTTAATTGTCACACTTAAAAACTAGAATATCTTTCTACCTTTTGTAATCTTCAAGATTTCATAACAATGGTTTTAAAGCCTTACTGTTTTACTGTTAACGTTTTGTGTATTAACTAAACAAATCATCAAAATATTTCATGTCAGTACTTCTGTGTTAGAAACGCCCTTTGAAAATATGATAGAAAATAGAAAGTTGTTTACCTGTGACAAAGACTAAGCTCATGATTAGAAGGGTTCTACTGTTTTTGCTGTACAGATAATGCTTACGGCAGATGTTCGGTTTCACAGTGATGTTTGAAAACATATTTCATGCAGCTTAAACACTATTTCTGTATTAGATATTTAAATGCATGAGGATACATTCTAAATGCTTTTATTTAAAACAGAAACAGAGCTGCATTAGCCCCAGTTGGTACAAAATGTTGCTGCAACCGAATTCATGGTAGTTCATGAAAACTGAAAATCATTCCAATTTTGTAAAACTGCTGCTACTGCTTTTATCAATAAAGTTTTAGCAGATGGCTTATATGTACATGTGTGAAAATTTTTTGTGTCAGAAAAAGATACAGTTTTGTAGCATCAACATGCAAATTTTATGGGACTGAATGATGTTACTTATTTTAGAATCTACAAAAACCATTACCTTCCAAACCATGCCAGCTGCAGACATATATATTGGAACGATAAGCATTGTGTTTATGATCCTTATAATTATTAGGTTTCAGGGTGCTGAGGCTTTTATGGTGAAGACATACACAAATCACGACGTATCAAGTGCTAGATTAAGCAAGTACTGAATTTGAAATAAGAATATCAGGTAAGTAAGGAGTTATATAAATGTGAAGATTGCCTGAATTAGCTAGATTGCCTCTGAAGTGGATTCTGAAACGGCAAAATGTAGGTGTTCACTTACAAGAGTGTAGGTAATTCACCATCGGCAAAGCTCTTGTCCAGAACTCTTTCTCCTCATCTGCCCAGTTCTAATAAGCTAGAAGTAGGGGGGAGCCAGGCTGTTATAGTCAGAGGTCTACATAACAATAAGAACAGGACTGACAATCCTCTCCAAGAAAAGACTATAGAAAAAATTCTATGGATGTATCAGGGATAATCTACTTTTTACCATTTTTACATACTGTTTCAGTTGAGGCAATGAATGCCACCAGTTGTGATAACCGTCAATGTCGGTGGGTTAGCATGAGAAAGGTTTATTTCTCCCTAATCTGACACCTGTTCTGCTCATGCAGCTTCCATTCTAGCAGAGTCCTGGGAACTGAAGCTCCTTTTTTGACCCGGCCATCTCGGAGTCCTGAACTCTGAAGGGTATATTGCCAGGCAAATAGGGGAGGAAGGCAAGGCATGAGAATTAAAGGGTATGTTTTAGGAGCCAGGCATAGAGGCAGTGATCTTCAGATCTGTCCAAACTCCACAGGCCAGAGCTACTCACATGGCTCCACTTCTATTGAAGAAGGTTGGAGATCATAGTTTGTGTGTCTGAAAAAGTAAGTGTGGCCTGGCATGTGGGTCACATCTGTAATCCCAGCACTGAAGGAGGCCTAGGCAGGTGGATCACTTGAGCTCAGGAGTTTGAGACCAGCCTGAGCAAGAGCAAGACCCTGTCTCTCCTAAAAAAAAATAGAAAAACTAGCCAGGTGCTGTGGGCACCTGTAGTCCTAACTACTCTGGAGGTCAAGGCAAGAGGATTGCTTGAGTCCAAGAGTTGGAGGTTGCTTTGAACTATGGAGACACCACAGCCCTCTACCAGGTTGACTAAGACTCTGTCTCAAAAAATAAATAACAGGGGCGGCACCTGTGGCTCAAAGGGGTGCCAGAGGTGGCGGGTTCAAACCCACCCCCGGCCAAAAACTGAATAAATAAATAAATAACAATAAAAATAAATAAGTATTGCTAGTAATCTTTTAAATCAGTCTCTGCCATACTTACGTCTTTTTCTGCTTTTAATACCTTATTTCTAATGCTATGGCAATGGTGGTTATTTACGGAAAGTTGGCTAATGGCTACCTCATTTTTTGTTTAAGTTTCTTCCTAACCCATAGAATATTATGGGCTGACTAAGGGTTTTCCTTACTCTCTCATAGTCATCTTAGATTAGGCTCATTTCAATACTGCTAAATAAAAAACACTAGGGCTCATATTTCCAAAGCCACAGGAGCTAGTAGGCTAAGCAAGATTGATCTTTTCTATATGTGAATATATGCTAGCAAGTACATACATATAAGACATATTAAAAACATCAAAACAAGTATAAAACTACAAGCAAAAGAAGAATAACCCAAAGGGAGCAGATTTTTCTCGTATATTAATCTTAGTGCACATCGTCTGCAGAACCTAAAACTTGACAGGTGATTGCTATCTTCTGACAATTGCTTCAACACAGACTCACCCATCTTTAAATGTTAAATAACTGAGACAAGCCGTCTATGATTCTGGTTCCTTTGTTCTTTGAGTTTCTTTTCTTTTTTCTGATTTTTTTTTCCAGTTTTTGGCCTGGGTTGGATTTGAACCCACCACTTCCAGCATATTGGGCTAGCGCCCTACTCCTTTGAGCCACAGGTGCTGCCCTCTGTTTTTTGTTTTTTTAATAGTAATTTAAAAAATCTTATCCATCTTGAGTAGCACTTTATTGATGAGTCCAATCACATTATATGTCTTGTAAGTTTCATAGTTTTCTTGGGGTATCTCCAGAAAGATTCAGAAATATGGCTCAAGGGGAAGCTTGGGTGACATTTCAGAGTGCTGATGAATTTTAATGTGCATTCCACTACATAATAAAACATCTCATTCTTTTCAGCAAACAGAGTAGAAGCAGCAGACAGCTTTGGCATTACCCCGATGGTCATCTTTAGGAGGGCCATGATTCAGTGGTGAGAAGATTAGAATTTGGATAAATTACAAGATAGATTTTTATGGTGTTTTAATTTTTCATTTAAAATCCAAAATTGTTTAGTGGAAAGATTTGTTCTAATCTCTAACCAGGAGAATTGCAGAATTTATAAAATTATATCTGCAGACATAAATAGCCCAGTAAAGGTTAAAACCATACCTGTGTTCTATTTCTAGTTTTGCTACCAAGCATTTCTGTGGTCTTGGGATTACCTTGACCTTTCCTCCGTGCCTTCTAACATCTGTTATATTTCTTGAGCTTGTCCCAGAGGAAGAGGAGGTTTGACAACTATTTGGTGAGTTAGATTGACAACAGAACAGGTTTCCTAGTCTATTTAGATAAAGTATAATATTGAAAGTACTGTCCATAGTGGTCAAGTTAGCTAGCTGCTCCCAAGTATGTATATGTGTGTGTGTGTATATATATATATACCTTTTTTTTTTCTCCATAAAGGTACAGCATATGATTATGGAGGCTGCTTTACCCCAGGTAGAGGGGAATGTTTTAAGGAAAGATAAAACAGTTCATCTCAGAGGACTCACAACCACTTTAGAAAACAGGAAGACAAGACAATTAGGACAATATATAAACGACTTTTGGTTGAGTATTTCCCAATGCTATTAAAACCAGGGTAGTGACCTTTACAAGATGCTTTGAGAAGGAAAAATGTTGCTTTATAAACATGACGTCTCATTAAGGGCAGAAAACTATTTTCTGTATGTTAGGCTTTCCTCCAACCCCAGTATTCTGCTTAAATGACGTAAAAGAGAGCAACCAGGAGCTGTTTTCCTGTTTTGTGCAAGTTTGCTGACTGATAGCTGTAGCTAAGGTGAGAACGGGAACGTCAACCAGGCAGGGTGGAGCCCTTCACTCTGGTGCGCGCGTGGTGACCTCTGATGGACCAGGCGCTGAGTGCCGGACTCTGGGCACAATGTTAACCAGGTGGACCCAGCTTAGAATCCGGTGTGATGAATGTTGTGAAGCGGGATCTGTAGAGTGATTTGGGACGGTAATTAGGGGCTCATCAGTCAGTGGGAGGCTGTCAGGGGAAGCCGCTAGGAGGAAGTGGTATTTAAGCTGAGATTTGAAGGCTGAGTAGGAGTAAGCCAGGTGAGAGGGAGGCTCACAGAGGGAGAAGAAACAGCATGTACAGAATACCTCGGGCAAGTGCCAACATTCCTCATTCAAGGAAACTGAACAAGGCTGGGTGTGACTGGACCTTGCAGAGGGAGGGAAGGTCTCTTGAGATAGTTGGACAGGAGGGCAAGCTGACCGGGATACTGCTTCATTCTCCCCTACTGCGAGTGAGAAGGCGGCGGCAATGGTGTGGTTCTGGCTGTGGCCACCTCCTGGATTTGAAATGTACCCGTCCGAAAGCTTCCTTTCATACCTGTCCACTGAAATCACATCTTTAACCCACCATGGCTTATTATTTCTTAAGAAGGTTCAATTTTAGGTTATCAGCTTTTTATGCCTTAGCACTAAGCCAACCATTAGGTTTTGCCATGAGCATGAAGTAGGTAGCAGGTGCCAAAAAATATCCGGGGCCTCTGAGAACTGCAGGGCCACTTAGCCTCGCCCTTCATCCTTGCAAAAAACCTGCCACCCCATTAATACATATGACACTGCACAGCGGTCCTGCCCTAGCTCCAAAGACAGCAACTTTTCTTTCTAATTGATTCCCAGTGGTGTGCTCTTCCTTCCAGGGCCTGACTCTATAGGGAACCAGGGAAGTGGCACATCTCCTTCCTCAGTGAGATTCTCTCTCTGAGGATAACTTTAGGTGAAATCTTTCTACTAGGGTCTCCATCTTCTTTAATTTGGCTCACTGGCTAGCCGTATTTACCCACTTCGATGTTCTAATCATCCTCTCTCCTCAAGAAAACAACCCTATTTATCAATAACAGAAAGAAAAAAAAAGCCACGGTAAAGGTAAAAATACAGCTTGAATGAGATATCAGAACGATACAATCCTTTCCGGTAAATTTATACTAAAGTGTAAATGACTGAATCATGCATACATCTTCTCCAGCTCCCTTTGTGAAAACTACTTTGCTTTTGCACATTGTCATTTTAAAGAAGACATATTAGCCTGAGGTTTTAATTAGCTGTTGAATCTAACTGTGTAAAGGAAGTGTTTCAGATCGCAAGAACATTTTTTTCTAAAAACCATTGGCGCCATGCTAGTAGGCAGCGCCGAAAGGAATTAGACCCCGGGCTGATTTTCCTGGACGAGTTAGTAGACCCTTCTTCAGCTCTATGGACTGCCCAAACCTGCAGGCCGCACTGGAGACAGGAGCCTAGAAGGCAGAAGGGCCCGTCCTGCTCGTCCCAACCTCCTCGCCCCAGGCCACGCCAACACACACCCCTCCACCTCCTCTGCTCCAAGGCGAATAGTTTCCCAGCAGAAGCATCTGCGAATGAAAAACACTGGCCCAATCCTGCTGATTCCTCAGCGGCCGAAAGTGCCGCCGCACCCCTGTCCCCAACCCCGCCCTCCCGAGGGGACAGGCAGCGAGCGAGCCGCCCTGGGAGGCGCGGCGCCCCTGGCCCGCCCCGCCCCGCCCCGCGGCTCCCTCCCACCCCCAGCTCCCCAGTTCGCTGTCCGGACCCCACGCGGGGCGGGCGCAGCCGGGGCTCCTCCGTGCGCGCCGTGGGTTCGCGCCCCGCAGCTGACCAGCTCGCAGCCTCGCTCGCGACCTGCGGGAAAGTTGCTCGCGAGCTGTGGAGGGGCGTCATCGCCTCCTAGCAACGCTCCTAGCAACGGGGTAACATCTGCTCCCTCTGGTCCAATGCGAGCCGAGAACAGCTGCGCGCCCGCCTCGCGTTCGGAACCCGGAGTGAGAAGCGCTTCAGAGACGGAGGGACCGACCCGCAGGAGCCGGAGCTGCCCGCCGAGCTGCAGTTGTCGCCGCTGCCGCCGTCGCGTCCGTCTGGAGGGTGACAGCGCCGCAGAAACAGGAGCCCGCCCAGCCCCGCGCCTCGACCGAACAGGTGCGCGGATCTCCCTGTGTGGACCCAGATCGCCAGGTAGGTCTGGACTCGCCCGGCCAGGTGCCTTCCCGGGACTGGAAAAGACTCGTGTCATTGGGGCCTTGGGCCCGGGGGGCACAGGGACAGGTTCCGAGATCCCACCCTCCCCCCCACCAGCCATTGAAAAGTAGCCGGTTGCTGGTCCTGAAGAACCTGCTCAGGTATTTCCCCCGTAAATCTCGGGACTGGTGCTCAAGGATGCCCCTGACTCATCGCTGTTGGGTTAGTGTTGGGAAGTTTTCAATCTGCCTTGTTTTTCCTTTGACTCCGCTGCCTATTTGCGGCTAACAGGGCTGGAAGCAGCAAGCGCGGTAGACAGAGAAAGCCTGTGGTCAGAGCTCAAATGACATAGTGTGGCCTCCATGAATGGAGTCAGCACCTTCCCAGAGCAGCATTCTGCAAGGGGCCATGCTCACTGTTACCCCCAAAGTAACCATAGTAACTCACCTCTCCTTCCACGGGATCCTCCTTAACGGCTGCCTGCCTTCCTTTGGAAAGCTCATCTCTCTAAATATAGAAGCTGATGCGATCAGCAGGCACATCCGTGCAGAAAAGGTGCAGTTCCACACAGCCCTTCACAGGAAAACTGTCGTCAGGGAAAAAGTAGCTTTTGGCTATTTCAAATCTTGTGAGAATGAATGTGTATTCCGGAGAAAGACCGAATTAGCGTGTTCTGACTTAACTGGCTGGCGTGTTACTTTGAATGCTTCCCGAAATTACACCAAATTTGGCATGAAAAATGAAGAGTAACTGACTCTGATTTTCTTAAACCAGCCTACTGATAATCTTCCAAAAATAATCTCCCAAGTAAATAACCAGTGAGATCAGTTATTCAGGTATTTCCAAATTTCTTGGGATAGTTAAGATTTCTCCTGGGTAGGCTTCAAGCTGGAGGCGCTGCCTGAGTGTGTGTGTTTGAAGGGTTACCTGGCTGTGGCCTCTCCTCAGACATCTTAGATAGTATTTTCCTATTTGTCGCATGCTTCTCAACTGATCACCAGTTCAGGTCAGCACAGTCCTGACTCGACCCTGTTATTTGTATCTATCTCCTTGTTTCAAGATCTTAGGTAACCATTCATGAGCCTGAGGCTGTGAGAAATGCTTGCTGTGCAAAGGGGAACTCTCACCAGATTTTCTGAAGCTGTTCTAGAAAGACACTTTTCAGGTTGATTCAGCATTACCAGGTAAATCACTAGCTTAAAACAAATGACTGTTTAAATATGTATCCAGACCAATAAATGCTCATGCAGCATTACCATAACTTACAAGATCAATATAAGGGGTTGTTTATATAGATGGTTGCTGGGAGAAGTCAATAGAGGTTTTCTGTAAAAAGGACATTTGTGGGCTGGAAGATTTTCCTCTCCGAGACCCATATGATTGGGGTGGGCCCTGTTAGGTAGTCAGGCGGAAGGCTGAGTACACCAGGGAGCGTCTGAATGAAGGAAAGCAAGAGAGCTCTCCAAGTGCAAAAAAAAAAAAAAAAGAAAAAAAAGAAACATGCAGTGATGTTTTAAATGTAATTTTCGTTAAAGTCATGATGATAGAGACGGATGAAGGCTGAATGTTTTAAACGCAAAACTGAATGTAGTCTTTGAATGAGGGTTCGTCCCTCCAGAAACTTTCCCAGGTGCCGAGCGAGCCACCTGCCATTCCTGTAGGAAACCAGCCTTGCAAATTACAATCAAATTCACAAAAATGGACCAAGCTGCATTTCGTCCCATTCCTTTGCTCCCTTCATAAAAATAAATAATTGAAAACTTCTGTTCTGAAACCTATTTGGACATGTTTCTGGTCTATAGGTTATGAATATCACGAGTCTTTAAGATGATTGATCTCTGTGGTCATTTATTGAAATATCTGTAGTTTAATAATTTCATGCTTTAAAGATAAGTATTGAAGTGATCAAAATTATTGGTTTTGTTAGCTTTTATCACCACCCACCCCTTTTTTTCCCCCAACATAGTGACTGTTTTTCATGGTAAGAAACAAATCTGAAGAGACCAATAAGACTTAATATACATGTCTCAGCCGTGGTACGTGTGCTGAGTTCTATTCATGCTGTCAATCTGAGGAAAGTTTGGGTAAAGCGGCCACAATTACTGGTTCATGTATATGCATATGATTTATTAGTGTGTGTATTAGTATTAATGTAAATACACACACTAATAAAGGGTGTGTATTAGGAACTTATATACACCCTATCTCTTATGTAATATATATAAAAGTTGAAAAGCACTCAGTACCCTTTGACTTATGTGAACTCGTCTGCCCTTCCATTGAAACCTTAGTCATAATCAAAAAGGCCAAGTGAAAGGGCTTCTTAAATTTTGATTCTATCATAAATGTGTAATATGCAGAATATGTACTCTACAATTTTGATAAACATACCTGTTTAAAAAGTCATCAGAAATCGTTATCATGATATTTGGCTTTAAAGAAATGAACAGTAAATCAAACGGTATGGTTATGCCATATGCTTGCAAAATTCTCCACTATGAAACACAAAGAATGTAACCTAATCGTATGTACCCTCCTATAACCTGAAATAAAAAAATGGTATCATTATAATATAAACATTTAATTCTAGAGAAATTGGTGGATCCAAAATTTGAGTGCAAAAGAAAATTCCACCAGTTTGTATTGAAGAGTCTAGTCACCCTCATCAATTGGTATACCAGCTCTCCTGCACATAAGGATTATCAAAAGGGCATGTAGGCTGAGATCACCCAGGTTAAAATTGAAACCACACTCTGATTTCAGTCTTCTTTTCTCACATACACTATTCGAAAGTTGTTAGATATTATGTGAAATTTCTTTGTTCAATTTTATATCATATAACCTTCATGGAATTTACAAAATGCCTTGAAACAGAGAGATGTTGAAAACACTTATCAAGAGGATGAGGGCCTGACCTCCACTCCTGGGCTCCCTACTCACGCCAGCGGCTTTAGCAGCTAAAACATTGACATCCCCAAATGGCTCTAAAACCAAGGAGCAATTAGTTTAGATTGCTCTATTTATCAAAGCAATATGCTTCAGAAATCTAGAAAATACATTAGTGTTTCCCCCTTTAAATCTAATGCAATAATTTTTATGTATTTTTCCTAATTAAATTTATACAAATGGTCTAACGACAGAGCCATTCAGTTTGTGGCAATAATTCTCAGTGGAGATGGTGTGAAGATGTTAATCAAAGGCACAAAGGATTTACTAAGTGTTTGTTCAGTATTGTAATACAGCCTTGTATCTAGAAAACAAATCATAAGATGCCAAGTGCAACAAAAAGCCTTCTTGGTAAAAAAAAGAAGAGTTGGGTGGTGCCTGTGGCTCAAGGAGTAGGGCACCGGCCCCATATACCAAAGGTGGTGGGTTCGAACCCGGCCCCAGCCAAAAACTGCAAAAAAAAAAAAAAGAGTTTTCTAACTATCAGTGGTGCTTAGAAGGAAAGGAGGTATCAGTTTGAGGCTGGGAAATTTCCTCTGTAGGTGTATATCAGGGTATGTTTTACTTTTTGAAGTGCTTATCAAAAGGAAACGTGGGTTAGGAACATCCAGAAAAGCTGGGAAACCTGTAAGGAGAGTCAGGACCTCTGAGCCTGCAGTGTCAATCCTATCACCATGGGCTACTTGTTTTACGGCTTTTCCCCTCACCTTCTGCACATGCAGTGACGGATAAGATCTCTACGGGCTTGAATGGACCACTGGAGCTTTAGTGCCATGCAATTTAATAAAGCACCAACAGCTCTTTGGAAGAAAGGTACCCTGTGAACCAAGATGACTTCACCTCTAGGGAAATTCCAGGCCACCATGTGAGTGAGGGCAGAGAGTCATCCAACTCCAGTGCAAATTCTCACACTTTTCAATTCCTTTCTTTTAGTTATTTTAAAGTGTACCCTAACTTAGTGTTGATTATGGTCACTTTGTTGCACAACCAAGCAATGTTCATGCCATCCTGTCTCCCATGAGACCAGCTGTTCTTAGTATTTAGCTATATGGATGAGAACAGGAGAACGGGGTTGGCTTATTTCACGTAATATAATGTTCACCAGTTTCATCCCTGTTGTTGCAAATGGCAGGATTTCATTCTTTTTTTTGTGTCTGTATGTGTATAATATTCCGTTGTGTACACGTACCAATTCATCTGTTCCATTCGTCTGTTGATGGGCATGTAAGTGGATTCCAAAGCTTGGCTGTCATGAATAGTGCCCAAGGAACACGTGAGGGCAGGTATCTCCACTCTACTGAGCTCCCTTCCCTACGCCCTCATCTCTGCCAATTCACGCACAACCCAAGGAGTTTGTTGTTCCCGCGTTTAATAGACGAGGAAACTTAGGTTCTCTGAGATTAAAGCCAATAAACTGGTGCTGTCAGACGTAATGAGACGGTTATGCTGATGGTTATGTTAAGCCATTCAGCAAGACTGTAGAATGTGGCTAACAGTGACAGAGGACGGGTCTTTCTAAACCAACGTGGCCATGCCTCTTGAGGAAGCACATCCTGTAGCTTGTCACCAGCAAGGCACTATTTAGACAGGTAGGGATGCTTGTTCTTGATAGAACCTAAGATAGAACCTCAGCTTTTTTCTCCCCAGGGGTTGGCCTCTGCCCCTTCTGTCTGTGGCTCAGATGCCCACATCCATCAGGACGGCTTCCGTGTTCTCAATGCGTTGACTAAAATGTTGTGGGGGAGAAAATGAAAACCCTGGGAAAATTAAGAGACATTTTACTCATCACTTTTCACCCAGTCTTGGACCAAGAATGGATTACTATGGCAGAAGTTCTTCTTTTCCTGTGGTTCTCTTGAAGTGTTTGTAAATTAATTTGCTGATGATGTTTCCTTAATGCAAAGTCCCTGGGCTGTGAACCAAATGAAATCACTTGTATAATAATAGTATTTTAGTTGTCTGGAAGCAGAAGCACAACAGTCAGGAAGAGCATTTGAGCAATCATTTGTAATTACATTTTAAACATTTATTTAAAGAAATAAGTATGAATTGGACTGCCAGAACCTTAATGACACGGATGATCATTCTCTTTTGTTACTTTTAATTTGTTGGGTATTGAATTTTTACGCTATGAAGTGGAGCTTGAACCTGGCACAGATATTTTATGTGCTTCTGGGTTATAGCATTAAAGACAGTTTGAATATTTGAGCCAGCATTAGCCATTTCACCATCAGAGATAAATTTAGGCTCAGACTAACTCAGTTTTATGATTTATATACTGTTCTTAGAGTCAGGACACAGAGTATGAAGACAGAAGGTCACTTAACTTTTTCTTGTATTTCATCAGCTTTATTTGAATGACAGGCTAGGTTGAGTTTGGCTTTTTAGTTTAAGGAGAATGATAACAGATTTACACAGGTTTACTGGATTATAACAGACTAACTTCTCTGGATATTCAGATCCACTTTAATTGATTATTCAAATGCTTATCTGGATGATTCAAAACCAATTTACATTTCCTTCACCTAAAATGTAAGACCAGGAGGCAATAAAACAGAAACACTTTCTTGGAGCTCTTATAGACTCTGCACTATTAATTTTCAATTTGACCATTTGTAATATTTTCTTGCAGTTTTTTTGACTATCAGATTACAGTCTAGCATCTCAAGGAGGCAGGGTGGTAGAGTCTTTGGGTCAGAGCTAGGTGGCCAACCTGGGCTTTGCTTCTGTGGGATAGATCTGTGCCTGTGTTGGCACGGATAAGAGCTAGGATTTGATTTAGTGCTTATATATGCCAGGCAGAGTGCCAGTCACTTTCCCTGAATTATTTCAGTGATCTTATGAGCCAGTATTATTTCTATCCCTACTCTACAAATGAGATTTGCAGAGAGCTTACGTCATTTGCTCAAAGTCACACAATGGAGAGCAGCAGATCTGGAGTTCAAGTCCAATTCTATCTGACTTCAAAGCCCCAACTCTCAGGGACACTTCAGACTTTAAATCACTGAACTCTTGGGGCTGCCGTGTTCTCATCTGGACTCTGAGAATACCGAACCAGGTGACCAATGAAGAGTTTCCAGCTCTGAATTTTTTGAGGTCTAATCCAGCCAAGAAAACAGATGTAGGAACTTATGTTTGCTATATATTTTAACCTAAAAGTGGCTAAAACCATCCTCCACAATTTGATGCCAAAAATGTTGCAAATAGCTAAACAGCTTGCGAGGAGGTAATTGTCAAACTGATGCCAGCTGTGAAGGCTTTGTCAGCCTTTCAACAACCCATGGGGGTGGTTTTTAAGAGCAATAAACCAAGTGGCTAAGTGTTTTGCTTCAAGAGAAGCCAAGTCTCAAATCTAGAACACCTCAGAATTTTCTCTGTATTTTTAGGATCTGATATAGTCTCTAACTATTTGAATATAGCCTGTCAGAATCTTTATGAACCTGGGAGTCATTCGATATAATTATTTTGTCTTGATCTTTTAGAACTAAATAACGTCCCTGGAGGTTCAGTTGGGAGTTGGAACAATAAGTTTCTTACATTTGCTTCTTTCAGCTGCTACCTGACCTTCCTTGTATCATTCATTAAAAGGTGTTTAATTGTCATAAATGCTGTAGACATCACATTACTTTGGAGGACAAAATGAGCAATTTAAGAAGATGCACATAAGAAAATCATGTTTGCTTATGATGAAGTTACCCTTCTCATTTCCAAGTCTTTCCTCACTTTCTCCTACCCAGTAGTAATTCAATGGACCTTGTTAAAAATTTTGGGGGGCCTGCCTACCTATAATGCTAATAACAGCCTCTGATGCTTCTTGATGTGAACCCAGGAGTTTGGGTTGAAAAGTGACTTCATTCTTCAGTTTAGTTAAAACGCTGTCTGGCTTTGTTCTTGAGGCTAAGGCAGCTAAGCCTGTGGAGGAAGCAGCAGCAGCAGCAACAGTCTAGACGATTGCTTGGCACTCTGATGTGCAGTGGTCAGCTGATGGACTGAGGGTCTGCATGCCACGGCCGTGGCCTTGTGCTACACCTGCCACCTCCTGCTGCACGGACACTCTTAAGATGCGTCCCCGACCGGCAGCACCGCATCACCTGGATTTGCTAGAAATGCACCTTCTTGCCAGAGGCGGTGGCTCACGCCTATAATCCCAGCACTCTGGGAGGCCAAGGAGGGTGGATTGCCTGAGCTTACTAGTTCCAGACTAGCCTGGGCCAGAGTGAGACCCTGTCTCTAAAAATAGCGGGGCATTGTGGTGGGTGCCTATAGTCCCAGCTACTCCTACTGAGGAGGCTGAGGCAAGAGGCTCACTCCAGCCTAAGAGTTTGAGGTTGCTGTGAGCTATGATGCCACCGCACTGTACCCAGGGTGATCAAGTGAGACTCTCTCTCTCTCAAAAAAAAGAAAGAAAGAAAGAAAGAAAGAAAGAAATGCACCTTCTCTGCTTCTAGCCTAGATCTACTGAATTACAAACTCTGGGGAATGGGACCTGGCCATTAGTGTTTAACAGGCCTCCCAGTGATTCTGACACTTACTAACATTTGAAAACCATGATTACATCAGTCAAAGAGTTTAAAAAGAAGAAAAAAAAAATTCTCACATGGGACAACCCAAAGCTTAACCTATATATGTCAAACAATGCAGTTCACTAAAAAATATAGCCCCTGAGAAAACTGGGTTCAGGGATGCTTCTTTCGTTTTCTGTACAGTTTTCTTCTTTTTCCCCTTACCTTTTTCTATGTAAGCTGAGTTTGCTCAGTTTTTTTAAAAGTTTTTTTTTTAGAGACAGAGCCTCACTTTGTCACCCTCGGTAGAGTGCTGTGGTGTCACAGCTCACAGCAACCTCCAACTCCTGGGCTTAGGCGATTCTCTTCCCTCAGCCTCCCAAATAGCTGGGACTACAGGCACCTGACACAACGCCCAGCTATTTTTTTATTGCAATTTGGCCAGGGGCCGGGTTCGAACCCGCCACCCTCGGTGTATGGGGCTTGCACCCTACTCACTGAGCCACAGGCACCGCCTGTGAGTTTGCACATTGAATTTGGAGTTTGTGTATAGTAGCAACCATTGTCTTTGCTTCAATTAATTTGTTAGATATCAGTCTCTTTTTCATTATTTATTTAGAGACAGGGTCTTACTTTGTTGCCAAAGCTGGTCTTGGTCTCCTGGACTCACATGATTCTCCTGCCTCAGTTTCCCGAGTAGCTGAGGTTACAGGCACATTGCATCCGCTTGGCTAGTCTCTTGTTAGGTCAGACGCATCCGTGATTTAAAATTCTTGATTCCTTTAACAAAAAATACCCAACTCCAATTTAAGGCTTTATTGGGTTTATAATCCACAGTGAGGCCGGTGAAAATCTGGAATGTTTGAGGAGTGATTTTTGTAGCTATTTTCCTTCTGTGTTGGGAAAACTAGCTACAAAAGGTTCAGGAAAATGTTGTAGCTCAGATGTCACTGAGTTGGAGGAAAAGCCACAAAAGGCAAGTTCTTGAACATATTTTTAATATTCAAGCTTTAAAAATGTTAAGATTTTAGAGGATTTTAAATGTCTTACCTACATTTATTTAAGAACATGTTAGTAAACTGCTCATTATTTTGTGAATTAAATGGTTTCAACACGTAGAAGTATTTGAGGGCATGGATTAAGGGTAGAAAAAGTTATCTTTAAATATGAACTTTCTTTCTGGTCTGGGAACTGAAGTTGAATAAGTACTGAACGGAACTGGACTCAATTTGCTTTCTAAAGTCATTCATGGTCTTTAGCTTTTAAGGTTGATTTTGCTACTTTTTTGGGATGTCATCGCCACCTAGTGGAAATCCTAGGAAATCCCCTTAAACCAAACCATTTCTTTTCTGAAAATCTGTTTTCAGAACACTTGTCTTGCTTAAACAAATCAGAATCCTCAATACCAATAGTGTTTTAAAGGATAGAAAGAGGTCTTATGTTTCAGATACTATACCGATATAAAGTTTGCTCGTCAGAACTTTATCTAAATCTTTCACTTAACCTCCTGTAAACCATATGTTAGGATGGTTATAATTATAATGTTTTATCTACAGATATGTAATTACTTCTTTCAAGTGTAATTGGGATAGCAACCTGTTTCATTAACCCAACGACATTAAATTTCCTCTATATAGTAGACATTTTAGCTAAAATAATGATACAAAGTTATCTCCTCTCTTTACATTTTGTTAAATTATAAATTTGGGTGTGTTTTGACATTAAATGGTATGAAATTAAATACAGCATTGGTATTTGATTTCTGGGGGGACTTCACAAGAAAATGAACATAAATATCCGATCTAGAAAATCTATTTTTGGGTCTGAATGGTAACTTTTTCCTGCCTGGAGGCTTTATTTGGTCATAAGAAAAGTGCCTTGTTGTTTAGTAAAGAGAGGGTACCAATTTTTGGTCACCAATTTATTTTTACAAGTAGAATTTATGTTACAAAATGCTCTGTGCCACAATAAAATCTGACTTTTCTCCAATTATTCTATCCATTTAGCTTATCCAACAAAAGTATTATCATATACATTAACAACGTCGAAAGTAGCCTATTTTAAGAGAAAATATGCAGAAGAAGAAGATTTACATCAAGATTACCATGGGTATTTTCCAAAAGTAAGAGTTTACTTATTGTTATTTTTCTTCACTTTTATGGATGCTGTCAGTAGTACAAAGCTCTAGTTTTCTTTCTTTTTTTTTTCTCAATGTAGATTTAATAATTCTGTTTGCTTTTTAGCACCTGATATTGCCTGAGGACAGGACTTGTATTCTCAAACTTTCCCTGGAGAAGCTCAGGTTTCTCGAAGACCCAGAAACCTACTTAAGAAGGTCTGTGTTAATTAACAATTTGCTGAGGAAGATACATCTAGAGACGGAGAAAGAGAGCTATGATGACTTTAAAGAAGCTCCCTCCTATAAGACTGCTTATTCTGATACAAGAAAACGGCTGAAGTTTATGGTGCAGGAATGCTGTTCTCAGTCTCTTTATTACGAAGAGCTGCGTTCCTATCACATTGTGCCTTATGCTTCGGAGAATGCCATTTATGGGATGGGCTACTCTAGTGGCCACTTGGAGCAAAATTCTCAGTTGCTTATTTATAAAATGAATTAAAGTAACCGTTCCATTGATACGTTGTTTCTAAATGCCTGAACTGTTTATAGTGAAGCTGTCAATTTAAGGCACTAATTGCAGGTGCACCTGTTATCAAAGACGAGCTGCATGCTGAACTGATTGGAGAGAACCATGGTTATTACTCAGTACTTGTATCATCAAATTGAACTGAAGCTCTGTCCACACGTTATAAAGTGGTAAATTAGTGCTTTCGAAGCAAAGCTTTTTTTTTTTTTTTTTTTTTTTTTTAAGATGCGATGTAGGGAGGAACACAGCTGTTAGACAGATTAAACTTTTTCTGTTAAGCCCCCTATTTTGAAATTCTGCCACTCTCAGTGGAAAGTAACAAAAAGTAACACAAAAATTGATAATGTCATGTCCCTGAGGATTAAGGACAGGCAGAATTTAATTTTCTGTAAATGACCAGAGAAAGAGTTTACTCTTTTTGAAACGTTTTACCTTGTCAAGCATCGTGCCAAATAATTGTTTGACACCATTCTTCTTTTACCATTAGTAACGATTCCAGATGGAGCAAACTCACGCAGCAACTTTACTGCTGAACTTAACAACCAGATTACTCCAAGCTCATCCATTTTACTCCTTTTATTTTTCTTTTTGGTCTTGATATACTTTTCTCTTTGACAGTGAAATTTAATAAAATAGCCTTGCAGATGGGCTTATCTCTAAGTTCTTGGTTAAACTTTGTGGTAGGCCTTTAGTTAGGAGTGTACATTTTATTTATGATGTCATTTTTTTATAGGTTGTGAAGCTCAGGAAAAGAGTAGGCAGGTAAAATTTGTCTTTAAGGGGTTGATAATTTTAAAAAATCTTTTCTGCAAAAATTGGCAAGAGCAACAGAAATTCTAATGATGATGTTGTTTCTTCATCTAGCTAAGAGAGTGTTTCAGGCTGCTTCAATGAAACTTTGCACTGATTTTTGTATAATAGTTGGTAATTCACTATTTGCAAAATGCTTCAGAATGCCTTCGATGGTGAAGTTTAGATAAGTCCCTATATTTTGCAATTTGAAAGACATTGTATAACTCATTGGAAAGATTCATGCAATTGTTTGAAGTGGCTCATAATGTTCTTTGAGGTTTGAGTGAGATGTCTTATTCTAATGTCTGGAGTTTCGTCCTTTGGAGCATATCATTTAAGGAATTGTCATTAACTGGTATTGCAGATTGGAAAATCTAGGTGCCAAAGGTATATTTAAGAAAATACCAAAGACACAAAGATGAGTGTTAGGAAGACGATGATCATGAAGCTAAGAATCTATAGAAAGGCTTGCACAGGATGTGGGAACATTGCTGATGGGTTCTGGAATGACTCGCTAACTGATGTATTTTCTTGGCACTTTATACATGATAACGGTAATCAAGGGCACTGCTTTAAATGGGGATATTGCAGACCTTTAGTAATTACACACCTTTGCAAATTTAAATATACTGACTTATCAACATAGTATTTTCCCTTGTTGAAGGCCAACTTGTAACCAAGAAGCCCTTCTCTTTAAGAGAATCTTGTTTTTGGTTTTGATTCAATACTTGGTCCCTCTAATGAATGACTGGGGTGCATTTGGTACAAAGAATATTAGCATCCTAATTAGCCAACATTGTTGAAGATGACATAGATATGTAATTGATAAAAGTGTGGAGCTTATATTTAATTGCACAATCAATAGAAGGAAGTATTATGTAAAAGTATAATTGAGATTAATTTTTAAAGGCAATTTAGTGTAAATGGTGAGAAAGTGTTGAAATACAGATGTAAATATTTAAAAATTAATTTAAGGGCAAAATTTGGTACCAAAGTTCAAACATTTTATTTCACTGCTTCTTTCTAAGAGACTTCATTTTCTCAGAACTCTTCTTTTAATGTATGGATTTCTAAACCATTGGAGATATTACCTGAAAGAGTCCAAATTTGGTAGGATAATTGCACTATCACATAATTTAAAACTAGAATTAACATCTGTAATAGTTTAATGAATGTTTGGCTTGGTTTGGGACAGTGTCTATTTGAAAAAGACACTGGTATTAACAGGTGCAACTTAAAAAAATGCTACATTTTGAAATTAGTTGAGGATAGAAATGCAAATACTTTGGACTAGAAAAGAGAAGGACAGAAGAAAATTATCAAGAAAGTGTGAAGTTGTAATACTTACTGTATTTCAGAAATCTTAAGCAAAGCAAGAACTCTTGGGTGATGACCAGTAACAGATGTAAAGTCTGTTTTATTTGATGACATTAACTGAACTCTCTGATCTATTCATTCATATGTAGAGGACTGTCTTAGAAACCAGTGGTATTAGTGACTATGATTTTTAAAAAATGTGTTTATTTCAAACATTACTCATAGGGCATTTACTTTTTTCCAATAAACCGCTCGTAGATAAGGGGAGGAATAGTTCTATCTTCATTTTTTAACAAATAATTTTTACGTCAACTGTGTAAGCTTGTCTGAGTTAACCAATAAACGACTGGCATCTTCCCACGGAAAACTGAGATCGGGAGACGCTACGTAGGCTCGCTTTGCGGACTGCCCAGCACGCTCTGTTGTGGGAGATGCAAATGATGGGGACCAATTGAACCTGGGTGCCCTTTCCTTGGTGACAAGAGCCATCCTTAGGATGAGGCGGGTGAGAAGGGAAAATTGAGAGCCTTTGGTAATGTCAATCCCTCCTTTGGGTACCCAACCAGCCTAAAGGCTGAGTAAAGAGGTCATGAAAAAAGAAGAGGAAAAGTGAAGAGAAGATGAAGAAAGAAAGGAGGGCAAGGAAATTAAGAAGTTTCACGGGGGAGTGGCTTGGTTGCTGTCCTCGGTTTTGCTTTTCTGTGTTTGCTGTGCCAGAACACCTGTTATCTGCACTGTTCAGTTCTTTCATTCATCATCAGTAATGTAGACAACTAGATTCTATCAGCATAGCTACTGTTTGAAATGCGGTATTACTATAAAATATCCTTGAAACTAAGCTCTTTGGGTGGATGAGCAAAGGAAAAATAGAAAATAATTAATTTGGGGAAAGACGAAAGGGTCAACCTGTGAGTACATGGATGAGCTCAAATCCATTATCTGATTTCGATGTTCATCCCAAGATTTAACAAATTCAGTGCGGGAAGATGTAGAGATAAGTGCAGTTCACCACCATTTATTGAGCAACTCTTGTGAACCAGGCCCCGCGCCAGGCGTGGGGATACACCAATGAATGATGTACCGTCCTGGAATTCAGATGATTTGGTTTTGTTTTAAAAGGTAAAGGCTCTTTATTGGGAGCAGCGATTGCATTTCTCTTTTCCAAACCAGGGTGGTTAGCAAATGTGTATTTTCAGAAGTGTTTGCAGATCAGAAGATGCACAGAGAGGTCTTGGAGGGAAGGAGTGTTTCCGTTCTTGGCAGCACAGTTAAACCCAGAAGCCTAATACAAAGTCACCGTTACAAAGGGGAAGCTCTCACAGCCTTAGTGGTCCTGGGGCTTGTCTGTGGGGGTGGCAGGGAGACAAACACCAGCTTACAGCAATCCCTTCTTGCCCCTCTCTGACCTCTCCCACTTTCATGTTCTTTTACAAGGCACATCAGGTTAGTGTTAATGTCAAGGAGAGCCTTAAGGAGAAAGGAAATCAGTAAATACCAGCCTAAGAGTTGCCTATGGTGTGTGCAAAGTCTGAATGGCAAACCTTCTTTAATTTGCTTTGTGCTAGCAAATTGCTTGAATGAACTTGGGGATTTCTTAACACCAGCTCCTGGAGCCAGCCAGCTTCCTTCTCTCCCCCTGGCTTCTTAGAGTCACCATCCCAGTCCTTGCAGTGCACCCTAAATGCAAAGTATAGTTCTGTCCTTCACCCCTGCCTTGCTCAAAGATCCTCGGTGACAAGCAACAATTGTCAGAACTGGCTCACCTCCTTTGGGAAATCAAAGTAGAATCCGTCACGCTGAAGTCACGGTGACCGTGTCGATAATGGTCATTATTGGCTGGACACAATTCTTTCCGAAACTACTGTACTTTGTGCTTAAGTCATTGTTTACTAAGGTAATCTTCATGTTTTTAGAACTAAGTGTAAGAGACAACAGTTGTATATGATGCTAAAGAAACTGCTTTAGGTTGGAAACAATGGAAGATTATGTATAATTGATTGAAGCAATTCATGAATATTTATGTGCTAGATGGCATTTTACTTTACATGCTCTTGTTCTCAAACTTCATTTGTTATGTGGACCATGTCTAGAAGTTATTATATGTTCTTGGTGGAATATTTTGGGCAGTCTGTCTCTATGAGAGTAAGTCTGTCTTTCCCTAAGGGCTGCCCTGTAGTTGGGTGGCACAAGCGTCTAAAGGTCTTGATACGGTGCAGATTCCTTGGGTCTGAGTCAGGGCCTGGGAGTCTTCATTTCTCAAGTCTCCCAGGTGGTGGAGATGCTACCAACTTACTGCCCATACTTAGAGGAGCGAGGCTCCATGTCATTTCAAAATGAAAATGCTCCCTCACGCCTATACTCTTAAACTGTCAAAGAATATATGTTCATGTCTATTGTCCATAGAAAGTCTTTTCTTTAAAGAAATAAAAGGCATGAAGTAAATACTTTGAAGCCATAAAACTGGTTTTCTAAGTTTGCTACAAATATTATAATACTCTGTATAGTAAGAAAACAAAAGAAAAGAAAAGAAAATTATTTCTCTTGTATGTTTTCTCTATCCCAATCGCAGAAAAGGAGCAGGGGTATGGGTCATAAACCATTCTAATCAGTCAAAAAATGGCACATGGTAAATTTCTCTTATCAATTTTCCACTTGGTTATTCACCCAGATAAGGGAGTTCCATTTGGTAACATTAGAGCAATATAGAGCAAAGATGAAATTTTCTTTACGGTTAACAAGAATTTGGCAATTTCTTGCTCAGCCAAATCTTTACAAAAAAATTCTACATTAAATTCAAAATTCTGGGTAGCTGCATAGGCTGACGATTGTGGTAAACCTGAGCTAAAAGGCACTGGATCTTTAACCTTTTGTCTCAAACTCTTTCTTGAACTTTATTCTGTGAGAGATTCCCACCCCCATCGATTTCCCATTTCTCCTCGGTTGTTGGGGGTCTGAGTAAACGGTGGAGAATCGGTGTAACTGAGAGAATTGCATAAATTGTCTAATTTGAGCATGCCAAGTGATTTTGTCAGGCTCTTTTTTTGGTTATAAAATTTTGGTATAGCTATTGTGAAATATAGTGTCACAAATGTGTCATAAACCATTAATGAAGGAGGAGAAGCAGAAATTTAGTTCTGTGGGAACGCACTCAAATTTCAAGCAGATGGTGTTCTACAGCATTTATTTGGGAAAATGTGCATCTGTTACATAATCTAAAATATGTCTTTTTTCACATTTAACAATATTTGGGTCATGATTTAGAGTTTTTATTGGATTGTTTTTTAAACTGCGAGGAAGAATAAGGGTTACTGTATTTTAAAACATATTTGACATGTTGCTAATAAAATTTTATTTCCAGTGAAATGTAGGTGCTTTTGTTAAGCAGGGGACGTGGGGCCATGGACCTCTGGCAGCCCCTGTGTGGCCCTTCGTTCCAGAGGCCTCTTTCTGAGCATGTATGCACGGCGGCATTTCCTTTAACCGTTTGTTTTCAACACAAAGTTTGCTTAAGGATTTGGAAGACATCCCCAGCCTCCTGGCACATTTTCTTCACTAAAATTGACCCTGAAATGGTTTTTAGATAGCATGATTCATAAGTAAAAAACAGAACTCACTCTTTTTAGTCCTTCTTTAAACATCACAACTACAAATCTCAGAGTGGAGATAGGCCCTCGACCCCCGGAGCAGTGGCAGGTGTGCACGCTGGCTCTTCCCGGATTCGGTAGGTAGACTGGGCAGGTAGGAGGCTCCAGGAAGATAGAGTCCGTCTCTTTCCAGCAGGAACTAGCGCTTGTCATCAGCTTTGTGAAGCAATGATTGCAAGGTCGCCTACAAACCACTGACTTACATGGGGCACAAGCAGCATTTTTCTGTCTGTATCTGGCAAGACAAAGTCTTGAAGAAAGTGCACAGTTGTTCGAGCACCCTGGGAACAACTGACCCATGCACATGACAGAGACTTTCACGTATTTGTTAGTAGAAACTCAAGCACATATGGACAAACACATCCCAGACGGTAACATAAAGCACCAATCTGCCTTTTCCAGAGGTAAAGAAACAACGTTATGTATTCAATAAGCACTTCGGACAGTGCCTGGTAGGCCCCTAGTAGTGGCACACAGTAAATGGCATTGTTTAAGTGGTTCCAGGGAGTCTTAGTCCTTCCTTTCATCAATAAACATGGTTTTTTTCCATTTGTGTTCTACCCTTTTAAGTCCGAAAGCAAAGAGCTATATTTTTGTTTGCTTTTGAAGCTGTGTGGAGCACACCCACAGAGGGAGAAGCTGCAGATTGCAGGTGGACGGGACCCTCTATCTGTTAGTATCAGCAGAGGCGAAGGCCTCCCGGTGCTTCTCTCAGCAAGCTCGGAACTGCGTGAGAATTTCAAGCCACCGTGAGAAGCTTAAATCTAGTGGAGTCGGTGAGGTGACGGTAGTAAAGACAAGTTTTAACCTCAAAGCAAAGATGTGCCACCACGAAAGGACTTTATCATGTCTTTAGTTTTCCTGTTTTCGTTTCCCTGCACAAGTCCTCCATATGATCCCACTCTATTCCTAGCCAGTGGCTTCCATTTCTGACCCGATCGCTATCACTGACATTAATGGACAGCTAGGCGAGTAAGCTCTACTGGGACCCTCTTTACGGGGCCCAGTCACTTCTCCACGCTGTGGTTCTGTGCTGGCAATTCGTGTCTGTCACAGTGTGAGAACCGCCCCAGACATTCACGTCTCTGGGAGGAATTTTCACTGTTGACGCCTGGTTATATAATTAGAAATGTTTGTAAACAGTGCTGTGTAAGAGTTACGCAGAATTATCACTACTCCTGTCAAAGTAAAAGAAGACGTGTGAGAACAAAGTATTACTAGGACGTCCATACCAGTAGAATACAGCACCACCCACACCGATTATGACCACCCTAGTGTTCCTATAACTTACGAGGAAGCCGAACACCACAGTTCTATCTATCTGGATGCCTCCGATTTCCATCCCCCACTTTTAATCAATTTGTCATGCAAAATAGGTCACGAGTTTTTACTTATCCTCCTCACTCGGCCTCATTGGCTGGAAGTCCAGTCTTTCTCCTAGGAGAGCGGACCCCACAGTGCTCCAGGGGCGTCCCCCTTGCTTACTAGCCAGTGGCAGCCTGTCAGGAGAGAGAGGACCCTGACCCCGAGGGGTCCAACCTTGCCGCAGATGTGTCATTCGAGTGTCAATGCCATGTCATCCTGGAAACCAGGCCCTTTGGGGCCAGGCCGTATGACTTGTGGTCTCTGTGATTAAGGAAACTGTCTCCTTACCATGGAACCATATCCCAATGGGCCTGTTTTTATAAAAAAAAACACATGTAAGCTAAACTCCTTTTCATGTCAATCCCCCCGCCCCCAGGAAATGTATTCTGTTGACATTAAATAATTAAGAGACCTGAATGAGCCAGCCACTGTCGTCTTTCAGCAGGAGCCGACTACGAGAACTTCACTCTGCCGTGGTCAGTAGGCCATTGGAACTGGAAACACGTCCCAGACGCTAAGCAGCTCTCTGTCTCCGGTTTGAGTTCTGTGCACTTTCCCGGATACCCACATAATCGACGGAGTTGAATCGATGCAGTCGGCACAGACAGAGCTTCTTGCAGGGGCATGTGAAACAGTCACCAGACAGCAGCACGGACACACTGGGGACTCACATACTTGTTTCTGTATTTGGAAGGAAAGAGCCCTGGGCATGGGTCCAAACCTTAGATGGTGGTGTCAGTTTTCCTTCTGTGAGCCTGCTCTAAAGGGGTGAATGCCTTTCAGACAGATGGCCAAAATGACCTCTACCCCCACGTGCCTAGGGCACAACGAAGTGACTTTCACTGATTTGGTTTCATCTGTAGAAATTTTTATATTTCTTTGCATAATACTGGGCCACTGCTTTATAACCCTGGCTCTGGATACGTTAGAGAATGTGGGTGATCTCCCCAACCAACAGGGAGATCACAGTGTTGAAAAATGCTCTTGGAGATGGGGACTTTGCACGCACCTGAATTACAGTGTGACAACATTTCAGTAATGACGGGGCCCTGTCTCACACGCAGCACATTTCACATCAACTCTGCCTGCAAAACACATTCCCAAAGAGAGGTTACAGGTTAGCTGTCGACTTTTAACCCTAAATTCCCATTTAATCTTAGAGGAAAAACATCATATTAAATTTGCTTGCCTTTCTGAGTATATCTTTTGACAGAATGATGAAACACTCTTCCCCAAATTTGCTTTTCTGTACTTTTGCTTGTCTCCAACCAGTGGGTCTCAGAGATTGGCTTCTCCTAGGTATCTATTTTTAGATTCATGGAACCTGTTGCCTGCTGCCTGGGATATTGAGGTTTTAGATACTGTGTGGCCCACAATAGGCTAAAAAAATAGACAGAATAAGGAAAATATACACAACACTCTAAATCAAAATAGATTTGCCTAAATAGCATGAGGAATACAGAATTGTGCTATGAAATAATGAAGAGATTCTATCTAGTTGGGAAAAACAAGTAGGGAAGGCAAGTATTAATGAAGCACTAGAGTTCTACAAGAGCTTTGAAGAAAGGGGAAAATGTTAATAGGCAGAGAAAGGAGTCAATGGCTAAAGGGATAGAATTAGGAAAGCAGGATTCGAGAATATGCTACAATTCTAATCTAGAATCTGCTAGAGTATTCTAGATTAGCTGAAAGTTGGCAAGGAATATGGAAAATGATGCCATAAGATAATAATGAGGGGGCATTTTGTGAAAGGCTTTGAACCCCAGGGTGAGTTGAATCCTTTCTGGTAGGTGGTTGGGAACCACTGGGAGGATCTGGGAAGGTCAACCTCACAATAGTCTTTCTGATGGACTGGAAGAAGGAAACAAAGAAGATGGGAGGTAAGGAGGGTACTTGGTGGAGAAAGAAAGAGTGTGGTGACAGGAAATGGCAAGATAGTAATGAGGGACATTACGGAGTCAGGCTACCTGTGTGCATATGGAAGGGGAGGGACGGAGAGTGAAGAGTGACTATCAAGTTAGAGACCTGTGCTGTCCACTTGAACTGTGACTAAACTGAGACATGTTCCTAAGGGTAAAATGTGCTCTGGATTTCCAAGATTCTTACATGAAGGAAATGAATATCACAACCCTTATTATATTAATTACATGCTGAAATGCTATTACTCTACTACATATTCAGTTAAATAAAACATATTTAAAATTTAATTTAACCTTTTTTTAAAATAAAAGTTGTAGCATGGCTGCCAGAAAATTTAGAATTACCTATGCAGCTCACATTCTATTTCTACTGCACAGACAACTGGGACAATGGGGAACCTTTCCCAGACGGAGACGATGGGAGAGCAGGAGGTGGGAAGACAGAATCTCAACTCAAGAGTTTCACATGTTAGTCTGGAGTGAAACGTTCAAATGGAGTGTCAAATTAAGCAGCTGAAAATATAAATCTGGGCTTAGGAGACGGTTGAGTGGGAGCAGCAGTCAGAAAGGCAATTGCTAAGTGTTCTAGAACTGTTGAAAATGACTCAGAAACACACCACTTTGTATCTGTGACAAATCGTTTCTTTTGGCACACTCCATAAAATTCCATATGGCATCTGGGCTTCCTTGACCTTCCATACGGGCCTTTCTCCTTACAAAATTTTCTCTGGCTTCCAGGGCCCACAGATACCAATGACTTATAAGGTGCTGGAGCCTTGGGGTACAGTGGAGGTGGTTGGGGCTGCCATGGTGTGACTCAGCTGACCCTGGGGTTTGGTGATCTGAATGAGTGGTGACACTCAGAACAACCATGACATTTGTCTTGGAGTATTCAGGAGGAAAAAAGAAGCAGACTTTGCTCTTCATGATCTTATAATCTGATTTGTGGACATAAAGCAACAGGAGACAGTGAATTTTCTCCCTCAATCCCAGTGTCTGAACTATGATGCCCAACAAGTTTTATTTATTTTTTTTTGCAGTTTCTGGCCGGGGCTGGGTTTGCACCCACCACCTCCAGCATATGTGGCCAGCACCCTACTCCTTTGAGCCACAGGTGCCGCCCATGCCCAACCATTTTAAAACTTCATGAGTTTTTGTCTGAGTCTAGTGTCATCTCTCTCATTAAGTATTTTGAATTTTTCCAACTGGGTACACTCTTTCTTCATTTGAGCCCTTCTAGCTTTCTTTGTCTCCCTTTTCTTCTTTCTTTCTCTCTCTTCCATTGCCTGCCTTGTGTCGAATTCTTTGATTACGTGGTTCCCTCCTCCCCGAGCCGATATGGTCCTTGAATACACAGGTTTCCCACTATCTGCATCTTCCCTGCTCACTTGCCTCTCATTCATTCAGCAAGTGCGTTCTGGAAGAATAACAGTTAAAACAGTGTCCCTTTGTTCAGCATTTAATAATTACGAGCCTTTAATTTACTTCTCATCAACAATGTGAGTTACATTTCCTTATTTTCCAATTTATAGTCAAGGAAACTGAGGTACAGAGAACTTAGGACACTTGTCCAGCACCAGCCAGCTGGTAGTTGGTGGAGCTAGAAACAAAAACTCGTGTGAGCTGACTCCAAAGCCTCCGGCGTGAGAGGCAGCGTGCTGTGGTGCTCAGGAAGATGGATTTGGAGTGAGGTAGACTCAATTGCAAACTTTACTTCCACAACCTGCAACTGTAAGACTTTAGAGATGTTCCTGTCTAAGCCTCCTTAAATTTCTGTTGTCTTCTGTCTAAAATAAGAGGGAAATTATTCCTTACCCTGAGGTTTATCATAAGAGTCACAAGTTACTGCATGCACAGCATTTCATACCAGGCCCAGGTTAAGTTCCCCACTTAATGTATTTTTGCTGTGTCAAATAAATAACATTGCAACAGAAAAATGCTGATCCATTTACCTAATTAAGTAGAATTCTGGTACTAATTTAGGAATAAGGAGAAATCTTTGGTTGTCCAGATATTTTGGTTTCCTCTCTCCTTCCCAAATGGCCCACCCAGTCTAAACTTGTAGGTTCCACACAAAGAATTTGGATGCTTGTCTGTGACTTCTCAAAGCCTGCGATGTTTCTTCTTTATGAAAAGGCCTCTGTTTGGAGCCAATACGTATTAGTTAGCAGTGGGAAACTTCTATATAAGAGGGGGTCTTTTTCCTGCCAAATGCATGGTGAAGAAACCTAAGGCATACACACATGCACCCCACAAATGAACAGAGCATGAATGAAGCTGGGGGTAGCATGTGCCCACAGAGGAGCGTCCAGGCCACATTCCTGTCGGATATGCGATGCCCACCAACTACAGCCTACCCCAAGCCCAAACCCTTTCCTCAACAAAGAACTTCAATCAGAGAGAGAATCTGACTTAATACTTGTTGCCAGAAGAGCCCTCCCCCAAGGTTGGTGGTGTTTCCAAACACACTCAAGGGCCAGATGGTATTGGTCTCATTCACAAAGATGCGATTCCATCATCAGTGATGTGTCCAATCTGTAATTCCCACGCACACAGTTCATCGTAAGAAGTTATTAACACAGCCAGATAAGATGGCAGCAATGAGAGCATCAAAGCTGTGTGTTTAAAAGTACATTATGGAGAGGTTGCAGTTTGAACTAGATGTAGAATTTCTTCTAAAGCCTTTAGAATCATGGATTTGTGGCATGGGACAGCCAGACAGAATGTTGGAGGCCATTTTGCGTATCATTCTCCTTCTACAGAGAAAAGAGGAGCTAAAAGGTTATATGATTCAGAGTTGAAATCTGGATCAGATGTCAGAAATGTCAACTCCTCACCAATTCTAAGTATTTTCCAATAATTATAGTGATCTACAACACTCTATAGTTATCCCAGTAGCTGTATAATATCACATTACCAAAGGCTCGAGAATGTAAAAGTTTAGTTTCAATATTTTCTTACTCAGACATTATAAGATGATACTCTTTGTTATAAACACCAATTTTGTCTTCTTCTCTAGGCTGTGAGATCCCAAGAGAAAGAGTCTTTTTTTCTCTTTATCCTGTTGAACTACACAAATGTTTTTTGAGTGAATACCTGACTCGACATGAACTTGCCTGTGAAATTCCCTTTACAGAGCACTGCACACATAGTAAAACTCAGGCAAATACATATTTATTAATGAGGATGGTAGTGAAAGTAGGTCTTTAGAACAAAACACATACTTCTTTTGCACAGATGCTTATGAATCAAGAAGAATCCATATTGCAAATGAATAGCTAACAGGCAGCCCAGGCTGCCAAATGGAAGACCTGTTAAATAAATGTGGACACCAGGTGGCGCCTGTGGCTCAAAGGAGTAAGGTACTGGCTCCATATGCCGGAGGTGGTGGGTTCAGGCCTGGCCTCGGCCAAAAACTGCAAAAAAAAAAAAAATATGTTGACACCAAGATAGGATACAATGACAAATTCATGTGCTGCCAGACAAGGGGCTTTTAGGACCAGATAAACAGACCTAATTCCTAACCCTGGAGGCATCATTATGGAGAAGCACTGTTGTCAACATGGTCAAACTCAGAGCAACTCTTCAAGCAGGTAAGAAATATTATGCCAAAATTACATCAGTAGAAGAGGTGGGAGTATTATATGCTGATTTTTAAGTACATTGAAAGTAATCAGCCCTACTATGAAACTAATTTTTAACTCTCATATGAAAGCTACAACCCAATTACAACACAAGAATTGGGGAAAGGGACAAGGCAGGGGAGGGGAGGGGGAGGATGGGTGGAGGGAAAATAATGAGTAATTGATGTGTTCACATTTACCGTGCATCTTAGAAGGGTACAGGTGAAACTTACTAACTGTAGAATACAAATGTCTGTACGCAATAACTAAGAAAATGCCATGAAAGCTATGTCAACCAGTTGGATGAAAATATTTCAGATTATATATAAAACCAACACATGGTACCCCATGATTACATTTATGTACACAACCATGATATAATAAAAAGAATAAAAATAGAAAGCAATCATATCGATGAAGAATTAGGATTGAAGCTATACTTTTGTGCGTGTGGTTTGTTTGTTTTCAAACATATTTTTTAAACTTCAGAATATTAGGGGCACACAAGTTTTGTTTACATACTTTGTTTTTTATATAGATAGTGTCAAAGCTGTAAGTGTGCCCTTCATCCAGATAGTGAGCATTGTACCCAATTTACAATACTGTAACTTTACCCTCCTTCTCCCAGCTTGATTTTCATTGAGATTTACTTCCATATGGGCACTTATGGAAACTTCCTGTGAAGTTTCACTTAGAAGAATGGTTTCTAGTTCCATCTTGATTGCCTCTGGCTAAGTTGTATTCCACAGTGTACATATACCACATTTTATTAATCCACACACATAGTAGTGGGCACTCGGGTTGTTTCTATGTCTTTGGGATTATGTGTTGTGTTGCTGTAAACATTTGAGTGCAGGTCCTTTTTATAAAATGAGCATTTTTCCTTTGGGCATGCACCCCGCCATGGAATTGCTGGATCAAATGAATGAGAGAGGTTGCAGAGACTATGCTTCCATTCATAGCCAGGAAAGGCTTTGAAGAAAAGATAGAGTTTGGGCGGCACCCTTGGCTCAGTAAGTAGGGTGCCAGACCCATATACCAAGGGTGGCAGGTTCAAACCCGGCCTCGGCCAAACTGCAACTAAAAAATAGCAGGGCATGTTGTGGCAGGTGCCTGTAGTCCCAGCTACTCGGGAGGCTGAGGCAAGAGAATCGCCTAAGCCCATGAGCTGGAGGTTGCTGTGAGCTGTGACGCTACAGCACTTTACTGAGGGCGATAGAGTAAGACTCTGTCTCTACAAAAAAAAAAAAAAAGAAGAAGAAGAAGAAAGAAAGAAAGAAAAGATAGAGTTTTAGGTGAAATCCTTTAAAATGAAAGTAGCAAAATGATGAGAGGTTGCAGAGACTATGCTTCCATTCATAGCCAGGAAAGGCTTTAAAGAAAAGATAAGAGTTTTAGGTGAAATCCATTCAAATGAAAGTAGCAAAATGATGAATTGTTCCACGTTACATTGCAAATCGGTTATAGGTGAATATAAAAGTAGGGATTCTTGATTTCAAAGCCAGAGCTCTGTTCACTGATTTTACAGGCAGGCTCTAGTATTGCACATTTGACTATTGAGACTAGGTTTTAACACATTTGAAGAACGAATATTATTGTAAGGATTCTTTTTGCTGCTTCTGACAGAAAGACAACCAGTTTAGGCAAAAGAGGAAAATCCGTAGCCAAGGGTTATCCCTGACATTTAAAGAGACACCGGTTGATTCAGAGAACTCTTTTCTCTCCAACATTTATCTCTCTTTACCTTGCTTACTCCTGCTCTTTGAGAAAGTCTGTTTGGATGTGTTTGTTGGCCATTTGCTCGTCATTGTCAGAGAAGTTTCTGTTCAAGTCTCTTGCCCACATACAAATGAGGTTGTTTGCTTTTCTCCTTTTGATTAATTTGAGTTCTCTGTAAATTCCAGTTATCAGGCCTTTGTCAGATTCATAACAGGTAAAAATCTCCCATTCCAAAGGCCATCTGTTTGCTTTGTTGTGATGCCTTTATCTACGCAGAAGCTTTTTAGTTTGATCAAATCCCAGTTACTTATTTTTGGTGTTGCTGCAATTGCCAGGGGGAGTCTTCCTTATGAAGTCTTTTCCCAGACCAATATTTTCAAGTGCTTTCCTCACACTCTCTTCATGTGTTTGTGTCTTAAATTTAAATCTTTTATCCATTGAGAATCAATTTTTGTCAACGGTGAGAGGTGCGGGTCCAGTTTTCAGTCTTCTGCGTGTGGCTAACCAGTTTTCTCAGCACCATTTGTTAAATAAGGATTCTTTTCCCCAGTGCATGATTTTGTTAGGCCCATCAGAGATCAAATGACTCTATGTGGCTGGTTTCATCTCTAGGGTCTTCATTCTATTCCACAGAATACGTCTCTGTTTTTGTGCCAGTACCATGCTGTTTTGATCACTATAGACTTGTAGTATAACCTGAAGTCAGGTAACATGATGCCTCCAGATTTGTTTTCATTTCTAAGAATTATATTGGCTATTCAGAGGTTTTTCTGTTTCCATATGAAATGAAGTACTATTAAAAAAAAAGAGAGAAACTTTGCTCTGAGAGTCACTGTTGACAATTCCTCTGTTGTTCCTGGCTGTATCTGTCCTTCTACTTGAGCTTCACCTTCCATGTGTGGAACAAGATTTTCTGAAAGTGAAAAGTACATCTGGTGATATCTCAGAAGTATTATCTCGTTTCACTGACTTGTAACAGACTTGGATTTCTGCTAATGTTTGTAAGCCCAAATGGAACAGAAATGCTCTACTAACAGTAATTAGTATTCTTCATAAAATATGAGCAATTTCAGTGACTACAAAATAAATAAATAACTGATGTATGTAACATAGTAAATCTCTTTTCATTATCTTCCATCTGATACCAGTTAAAGTTCAATTTATCCGTATTTTTCTGTTTGGGTAAAGTAAATAATTGTCAACCTCAAGAGGTTTTAGATATTGGGTAAGCTCAGCCATTCCTTAGTAGATTTATATAGGTCTGTATGGATAACAAAAGTGAAGTTTGAGGAAACAATATAGGGTAGAAACTTCTGGACTGAAATATACATGTTGAAAATTCCTAGACTTACCCCCCCCCCACCTTCCACAGTGTTCGCCATAAAGGTGACTCTCACCCTGGAAACCAGTGTTCCCCCCCTGCACATACAAAGACCAGAATGCCTTGAAAACTAAGCTGCAGCTTATCTGTTGCTAGGTTCTGGGATTATTTACTATTATCTAAGACAAAAAGAGCTGAAATGATTGTTGACATCTATTTTGCCACCTGAAACATAACTGACCGACCCAGACCCATCCTCATCCCTTTCTCACTGACCATCTTCTTATCAGGGCGCTTATAATCCTATCTGAGCACTGTTACCCTCTCCCTATTTCCACCTTCCTCATTAGTAATACCTTTTTCCCACATTCATTTGGATATTGAAACCTCCTCCAAACAAAAGGACAAGAAGCTAGCATTTGGGCAAGGGAGGTAAGGAACAGTTTTGCATTATTTGCTATATGGTTCCAATAGGTGACTTTTCCTCTTTCATATTTACATGGATGGAGCTGGAACATGTTCTCCTTAGCAATGTACCTAAGTTCTTAAGGAATCTATAAGTAAATGGCTACAAATAACTTAGCAAAGTCTTTGCATGTGATGTCAACAGAGAAACACCCTCTGTGGATTAAAGGGGTCCTGAGTAAATGCAGAGTATTTTTATGTTCATAGAGTGGATTTCAGTTTTCTCTAATTTAACATATATACTTAATGCATTCCAACTATTATCTCCAAATCATTATTTGAAGTTTTGAAAAGGCGATTCTAGAATTTCCATAAATACTCAAAGGGCTTAAAACAGCCAAGAATATCTAAAGACTAGAAATATAATATTATATTTTTTAATGTAAATTCCTTCTTTATTATAAAGCACAGAAATTTATGTGTATACTTTGGAATAAAGGCAGAAAAATAGACAAGTGGAACAAATCAAAGTGTCAATGGAATGATCCACATATGCAGTCAGATGGTGTCAAACCCAAGTAGTTGAGTGCAGGATAGGCTGTATTTCTGTTATTTTGATTTGTTTCTTTTCCTTTTTTCTTGCAATAAGAGTTGAGGAGTTAAAATAAAATGAGACATTAAAATAAACTGGGACCCACCTCTCACCAAGTAAAATATAAATTAGAGGTAGACAATAGTCTATATGTAAGAAATAAATCCTGATGCTTTTATAAGAAGCAGAGAAGCATATCCTTAAGCTGTACAAGTGGTAAAAATTTATTAGATAGCATGTACATATAAAAACATAAAACAGCTATAGGAAAAAGTGATAAAATACACTGCACCATAATTAAGAACCTCAAATTTATATATATATATGAAATTAACATATATTAGTGATACATATGATAAATATAACATAATACATAAACAAATATGCACAAATGGGCACACACACACACACTTACTTCCCCCAAAACAAGATATGCAATGGCCAATGAAAAATAAATTTGTGAAAAGATACTTAACATCACTACTCATAAGGGAAATGTAAATTTTAAGCATTATGCCACTTTACATATATCATACAGTTATAATGTAAAATCTCACAGTACCGTGTATTCAACAATATTGACATCATCCGAAACTTTTATTACATGTTTGGTTGAATGTAAATATGTTCAGCATCTCAGTACAATACAAACAATGTTTACTGAAGCAAAATCTATTCTAACCTTACAACTCAGCACTTTTGTTCCCAAAAGTATTTCCAGAATGAATGAACACATAACTCCATCCAAGGCCTGTACTAGAATATTTGTGAAAAGTGAATTGGTAATATACCCAAATACGTCATTAATTGAAAAATGAATAAATGGTTTTATATTTATTACAAAGAAAATTATTCACAATGAAGAGAATAAGTTTTGCCACAGACACAACATAGATAAAGCTCAAAAATATGTTGATCAAAAGAAGTAAGGCACTGAATAGTAGATACTATAAGATACATTTCATATGAAGTTATAGAAAAGAGAAAATTGATGAATATTAATGGAAATTATGTGGTGATGGCCTAAGATGCTGGTGGATGGAGCAGGAAATTGAGGGAAGGAGCCTGGAGAGAGGGACATATGTGTTTTATCTATATTATAAATTAATTAACTAATTAATTGATCGGTGGGAATTATGGAATCAGAGGAATTATGGGACCATCTTTTTTCCGTATGAGCACTGGTAATTAGTGCAAGTTATTGTCTGAGAACGTGTGTTTCTCAGCTAGAGTAATGTGGGGTTAATTGCACTAGGTAATTAGACCCTTAATGCAGGATTTAACATATAATTAAGCTTTCAATATTTCAGTAGATGACACCTGACGGTATAGGTAGTGTTTCTGAGGTTGCTATAATTGTTGTTTTATTATTTCCTTGGATATAGTCTTCCTCTCCCTCTCTCTCTCAACCATGTCTGCCTAATTCTCTGCCTTTAAAAGTAACTCATCCAATGGAGAGACTCAAAGACCAGGCAAAACGTGAATTTTGTTGTGAGTCTGATCTACAAATGTCATTTTTAGAGTTAATTCAAAGTTTGGGGGCTTTGTGTTGTCAAGAAAGGAAGTATACAGAAGACTAGAGTCCCTTGCGGGACGTGTAAATGCAGAAAATTTCTGTAAACAGACCCTTTACCACTGCAAGGACCATAGGGAGTGCAGCTGCTGGGAACTCATAACTTCACTGCACAACCAGCCTGGGAGGCAGGTTTACGCTCAGCAGTATAACACTGGGGGAGGAACTAGAGAGTCCTGATGGCCCACTGTAATTGCTTGACACCAGTTATTAGTCTGATCCCCAATGTTAGGGTTTGAGGAGGGATCATGACTCTTGGCACGTTGGATGCTTAGAAGTGCCAGTTGCCATGTGAGCTTCCATAGTTGAAATCCACATTGTTAAGGCCACCCATGGGCTTGCATAGTGTTGATTCAGGAGTCTGGGCAAGGTGACTGCCTTAAGTCTATGTGAGATATTATCTTAATTATTAAGAAACTCTTGTTCAATAATCGTCTTTAGATGAGTGTTTACTTGGGAGGCATTTACTTTTTACCTTGGCTCATTTTGAGAATTGCAGTCATAGTTTTCCAAACAATTTTGTCTTCCACCATTCAATTGTTTCCTTCTAAGTCCTGATAATTTGCCAGAAACAATAGTCTATGAGACTGTGCCACTGAATTGCTTATTATGCTTTGCAGAGTGGCTATGAGATGTAAACCTTATAGACTTTCCACTGTTGTGATTTCTATTCTTCCAAGGTATCCTTGATGATGGGAGGGTGTGACCTCAGTCCAGGATGAATCTCTGATAAATATCAAGGCAATGCTGTGTCTCCAAATTCATAAATAATTCAAAAACAGAAGGATACACCTAAATTAACCTGGAAAATTAACCTTATTTTTACCTAAATAAATGTATATATAAATACGTACAGTTAACAATGTATCAAATGAATATAATGTCTATGTACCTCTATGTGTATTGGAAACATATATGCACATTTCCATAAATGAAGTAAATTTTGCTCTTTATACTCAAATATTATTCAGTTGTAATGGATAATATATTTATAAATGGATTATTAAACATTAAGGCCATATTTTTCTATTTTTTAATTTTTATTTTAATTTATATTTTATTGTCTCAGGCAAATTGAGAGAATCAAGAATTAGGTAACAATGTTTGCATTTGTTAAAGTCCCTTATATGGCCATATTTTAATAATATACATTTATCTGTATGGTCAAATATTTTGTTGGTTAACATTTGCCTATTAATGATTTTAGAAAAACAACTCAAAACTTAGTAGCTTATACCACTAAGCATGCATTCTTATTTTCATAGATTTTCATGTTAATGATTTGTCAGATGCAGGCAGGGCTCAGCCGGGTGGCTCTATTGCAGGCCACTGAGTTTATCTCCATTCTGTGGATTGTGTCAGATCTGGTGCAAAGCTGAGGGGCAATGAGTACTCAGGACACAACCTTCTCACACTGAGTACAGGAATGAGCAAAATCCCCACACAAAGTTTCACAGTCAAATATTTGAGTATGGTACTGACAAATAAGAATGTTTTTCATCTTTTAGTATCTTAAGTAATTTTATTTTTTAATTAATTACAAGGCAAAGATGGGAGAATTTTGCAACATGTGACTTTACATAAAAAAATTTTTTTTATTGTTGGAAAATCATAATGGGTTCAATGAGCTAGGTTACACTGCTTGCATTGGATGAGTGAATTCCCTCTATTAACAGTGTTCTGCCCCTACATAGAAATTTTCTTAAAAGGCCACATTGGAGGTAAAAAAAACTCTTTGCCTCGGCAAATGTCCTGTAAAATGTAGTTTCTTCCAAATGGTGACAGAGGAGGTCAAACTATGACTCTTTGTGGATGACATGATGGTATACCTGGAAAACTCCAAAGCCTCAAGCAAGACTCCTGAAATTGATAAAGAAATGCAGCAACATCAAGGATACAAAATCAACATACATGAATCAGTAGCTGTCATTAATAAACTTCCTTTTGATCCCATAATCCCATTACTATCCAGAAGAAAAAAATCATTTTACCATAAGAATATTTTCACTGGAATGTTTACTGCAGCTCAACTCACAATTACCAATACATAGAAGCAGCCCAAGTGCCCATCTACCCATGAATTAATTAGCAAACTGTGGTGTATGTATACCATAAATAACTACTCAGCAATTAGATGGAGACTTTACATCTTTTGTGTTTACCGGGATAGAGTTGAAACACATTCTTCTTAATCAAGTATCATGAGAATGGAAAAACAAGTATCCAATATACTGAATACTAATGTGAAACTAACATATAAACAAGTTAACACTCACATGAAGATAAACATAAGCATATTGGAGTGAGGGTGGAGATGAGGGAATGGAGAAACGGGAGGAAGGAGAGCGATTGGTGGGTTTTCAACTAATGTGTACAATGTGGGAGTATTTAGCATGCTAACGGGGTGGAAAGCTCAGTATAACTTGAACTTTGCCTTAGAAGAAAACAATATAATCTAAACATTTGTACCATCATATTAATCTGAAATAAATATAAGAAAAAAACAAAAAACAACTTGGAACACCTAGAGTGCCTTTTCCTTTGCTGTATGAAGACGAACTGGTTCTGTCATCCAAACTCCTCAGGTACAATCACAGCTCTCCTTTCTTAAAACAGGACAGTCATTGCCATGTCAGTGCTGCTGGGGCTGATGAAGAGAAGTGAGACTTAGGGAGCAGAGGATCCTCTTGGCCCCTTTCACCAAAACCAGTCAGTGGCCCTCAGAGCATGATTGTCTCTGAGAAATGCTCTCAGCAGATGGAGTCACCAGGAGGAACAGCTGGGGCAGCCCAGCCTCACACAATTTCTTGCCAGGGGGGTTTATGTTCAGGCTTGTAACACTGTGGGAGGCCAACTGCTCTCTTGTAGACAGAAATATTGGCAACATCTTCAGCCTGGAAGTCGCTGATGGAGAGACTGAAATCTGTCCCAGACCCACTGCCTCTGAACCTTGAGGGGACCCCCGATTGCAAAGTAGATGCCCTATAGATCAGCAGCTTTGGAGATGCCCCTGGTTTCTGCTGATACCAGCTTAAAGCATTGCTAATGCCCTGACTGGCCTGGCACCCGATGGTGACTGTCTCTCCTAGAGATGCCGACAGGGAGGATGCAGACTGGGTCATCTTGATGGCACACCTGGCACCTGAGATGAGAAACATAAAAACAAACATCCATCTTATTAATAAAGTTATAAGACGACCCCCTGAGGAGCCAGGCAGGACTGACCACACGGGCTGCACAAATCCCTGTTGTTCTCCCTCCTCACCTGGGAGCCAGAGCAGCAACAGCCCCAGGAACTGAGCAGGGACCCTCATGTCTATGTTGTGTCCTGAAGGGAAATGACTCCTGCACAGGGTGAGGGTGTGATCAGCTTGTTAATAAGTCTCCAGGGTGGGGGCTGAGCCCTGGGGACATGCAAATCAGCAGGCGGTGGGTAGGCTGGGCACAGCTGCAGGGCTGGCTCATCTCACTGACTCTGAACAGGCCCAGTGCCCCCAGGTGTGCAAGATCACATCAGGGCAATACAAATGTGTTTGTACAGTGTGTTTCTTCCTAGAGACACAATTAGGCTGCTGTCTTTTTTTTTTTTTTTTTTTTTTGAGACAGAGCCTCAAGCTGTCACCCTGGATAGAGTGTTGTGGCATCACAGCTCACAGCAACCTCCAATTCCTGGGCTCAAGCGAGTCTCCTGCCTCCGCCTCCCAAGTAGCCGGGACCACAGGCGCCCGCCACAACGCCCGGCCATTTTTTGGTTGCAGCCATCATTGTTGTTTGGCGGCCTGGGCTGGATTCGAACCCGCCAGCTCAGGTGTACGTGGCTGGCGCCTCAGCCCGCTGAGCCACAGGCGCCGAGCCTAGGCTGCTGTCTTGTGAGTAGAATTTTCTATTGATACTTTGAGGTTCATGTCATACTTCTCTTGATCTCTCTCCTTCTGAGACAGGGTCTATAGATCTAACACAACTGTTGAATCTCACAGATATCTTTCAGGCTCCCTTATTTTGGTACATGAGCTTATTTTTGAGTCCATAAATCCTTTCTCATAGCTCTCCTTCCCTGACATTCTGTGTGCGGTACATTCTTATCACTACCATCCAGAGATGGGATAGAGTCGAAGAGGAATAGAAAACATGCACCTGCCGTAATTTGTAAGGAAATCCTCATACACTGCCATTCACCTTTGCTTTCTTGTCATCTCCAGCTAAGTCCTGGTCCTCTTTCATCTCTGAATGCTCAGTCCTTCCTGAAGTAGAAGTGGAGTGATGGAAGCAACAAAGTTAATCTAGGTCAGGAATTTCCTCCCTCCACATCGGGACAATCTTGGCTACATTTCTAGCTATGCATATTATGACACATTTTCATGCTAGATGTTCCCTGAGCTCTTGAAATTATTATGTGTTACTACTCTTAACCATAGCCATTTTTTTCCAGAGGCAGAGCTCCTTCTTTTAAACATTGCTCATGTATATATACTCTTGAATCGATAGTGTGGTCTAGAACTGCGTATTCATTCTTCACCAAATTCTTTTAGTTCCTAAGAGAACACAGTTTTCAATGGCTGGGTTAAAGTTATTGGGTCCCATTTCAAGGGGGGAGACACCCAAGCAGGGAGGTAAAGGAGGAATCCCTGCATATGGAATGAGCATCTATATGGGGTTGAGGAGATGTCCTGTATAGGGTGTTGGAGGTGTGAAGATAGAGCAAGATGAGGAATGTTTTGACAGGCATGAGATGTACAGCTGTTGGGCCCAGTAAAAATGATAAGGTCTCTCCTGCATGGCGAGCAAAGTTTACAGTAGTGCAGCCAGCATTATTGGAGCCTGAGCAGACTGTATAAGTATGGGGGTGGGCAGTGTCTACAATAAAGTGCAGGTGGCGATGCCAACAGGAGATTGGTTTCATCCATGAGGGTTGTTGATCACATAAATGAATGCACCAGGGAAGGTTGGAGCCAAGTTCCCCATCGCTGAAGAAAGCAGCTACAGTATAAAGAAATGAACGTTTTGTCTACAAATTTATTTCAGAATAAAGTGTGGTTTTGGATTGGAAGAAGGGCTGTCTGTGTAAAGTCACTAATGTATATAAATATAGATACGGATGGACTGATGAACAGATAAACAAGTAAATGACAAAGAATATTTCCTAAATTCAAAGCAATGATATCCCAGTGTTCTTACAGGTCCCCACTGAAAGAAGCCAGTGATCCTTGGAGAAATGGCCGATTCGTGGTCCAGGACAGGGAAAATACAAGAGGAGCTTGGACCATCTGTGTGAGAACTGTTGAAGTCTTCAATGGATAATGAGATGATGTCAAAAGTGAAGAGAAGTCAGGTAGTATAAAACTCCCAGGGGCCAAATTTGGGGAGCCTAAATATTAAATACAAATGAAAACATTATAATGCATTGAAGAGGTATACAACCTTCATTTCACATAGATGTTTGGGTAAGTAATGGGGTAAGAAATGTTTTTCAAAATAGCAAAGAAATTTTTGATAAATTTTCAGTAATTTCAAAGGAAAATTGGACAGATACTGTTTTTTTTTTATTTTTTATTTTTATATTTTTCTTTTTTTTTTACCCCAAGCAACTAGGCCCCAGTGTCAATTCTCTGCACTACCTAATCTCATAAGGCTGTAATAGAGGTTAAAAACAATAGGTGGGAAACCCTGTGTACCCTGAGCGTGGCCCACACTCATCAACTCCTTTCATGCATATCTGTGAACTGCTTTGTGGCAGCGTTAGCTGTAATACCAAGCAAGAGTAACCTCAGCCCAGTTTGCATCTGCTTTTACACTAATACTCCAA